>JZLH01S0346226.1:0-14594 GCA_001188425.1 Eucidaris tribuloides
AGGCGTAGGGGAAAAGTGGTGTCCGTAGGGGAAAATACGCATGCGGCGTAGGGGGAAATCAAAATATTGAGTGGCAGCCCTGGTGCGCTGGCTGGCCTGGTGAGTGTGCGTGAAGTTAATCAACAAAACATTTGCCTCCTCTTTGTTTAATTACAATACCAGTTCCTCCACAAATTACATCTCCCGAGAAAAATTGTACGAACGCAAATTGGCTCACTTGTTCCACCAAGAGTGTTTTCAAATGATTTTTCACACAGTGGTAGGCGGCGGCTGATCCATTGATCCCGGCTCCGATCACCACCACATCGTACATAATTTCTGCCCCATACAGATCGGGGAACTCCGGCGGCTGTAGCGATGCCATCACCCTAGACGTCAGGCAGAACCAGGCAATTCACAGTTTCAGACGTGTATCTCTGCGTCGCAGAGCTAGTTGTGTACAGTCAGTGGCAGAGTGTCCGATACCGTAAATATAGGTATATAATAGCTGGTAACCCGGGCGTTGTGTACTAACTGCTGAGTCACAAACATTGTTATTAAGAACATTTATCTAAAACATATACATGTATCTACTAGATTATAGTGGCAGAGTGCGCGATACCGTGAATACAGCTGGTAACTCGGCGTTGTGTAATTGCTGAGTCACAAACAATATTACGAACATTTATCTAAAACATACATTCCCGATTTCCAATTCCAGTCCAGGTACATGTGAACTCTGAACTTAGCTGAATGTTATCGCCTGCGTTCAATTGTGATTTGTGAATGCCTCGACCTAATTTGAAGTAGATCTACGTCGATCCGGATTGTACCAGCCAAATGCAGCAGGCCCACTACTCTCACTAGCAGCGGCGGGGGCCAGCGGGGCAGGCAGACGTTGTTGTTGGGGATGCGGATGATTGCTTCAGCACGTGGCATCGACGCACTGTAGTAGTACTAGTACTAGTAGCCCTGTTCAGTGAATTTCATGGTGGAATCATGTCGGCGATCTCCCAGTCACAAAATAAATTTGATGTCATCGTTGTTGGTGCAGGAATAGGAGGATCAGCTGCAGCCTACCATTGTGTCAAAGCTGGAAATAAAACTTTACTCCTGGAACAGGTATGCGGCTCTGCATGTGTCTTGAGCCTCGATCCTCCACGAAAGTTGATGTCAATCTATTCTAGACCGAAAAATCAGTCTATTTCGGTCGAGATATGTTCCTTTAAGACTACGTCTGGCTACACTGATCTCTCTCTCTCCATACTACATCGGTCATGTCGGTACTGCATCAAAGCATCGGAGCAGTACCTAAAAAATTCAGAAAATGTAAAAAAAAAACTGCTCCGAACAGACAGATTTTTCAGGCTAATGTCAATCATAATAAAAATATCGAAATCATACATAAATGATAAGTTTGGGAGTGATGTGTGGTGCTATGTGTGCATAGGAATCTTCCTTTTAATTTAACGAACATAGATTATATTATATATGATATATTATTAGTAATTAGAATGTTTGATCTAGATGCAGCATTTTCTTTTTCTTCGTTCTTATTATTATATCTCTTTTTTCTAAGTACGTTGAGACCCTGTCAAGGACAAGGGCAAGGGTATTATGCACTTTATAAGAACGGTGATATATAAATTACATTTTAATTCATAATCTCACAGAAAAATAAGGTCAAAATTATGAACCATATGTATCGTCAGTCCAACACTGACCGAACTTTGTTTAAGATTGTGTCAGGGATGTGCAAGTCCACAGCTTCCCTTATCATTATCAATACCAAACAGTAGTTTAGTATTTACAAATGTTGTGTTGAAAGTTTGAGATCCATACGTCATGAATTTGTTGTTTTATGAGAAAAACTAATAACGACATGTTACCAGAATGTTGTTCTTTCCGCGAGTAAGGCTTCAGAGCCATTTGAAAAAGGATGAAGTTTAACCGTCCAGATTTTCACCAAAACTCAATATTTTAGGTACCGCAAGTCTCTATGAGAGGTGTTTATTTATAGTAATCTTCATTGGATATGATTTCAGCTGATTTCATTCATTTAGATGTTTTTTGACGTGCAAAACAATGACACAATCTTTAAGTCACAATTTTGGTGACGAAGGCTCAATTTTGTTGCCAGCTGTAGGTGTAGTTATAGGTACATGTACCTTGATGGTCCTAGCTGCAATTGCCCCCCCCCCCCAAAAAAATAGACCGTTATTTAATCTCAGTCAGGAACCTGACCACGTGTGTGCCACATGGGAGCAATTTTTAGGGGGACACTCATCCCCGCCCCCCATTGGGTTGTTCTAATTAAGGATACGTAGGTGCAAAATCAATATGACAAGCAAGCAAAATAAAAGAAACAGTGGTGCAGAATTTGAGTGGGTGCAGCACCCTTTACCAGGCCCCCTACAGAAAGGGGTCTCCTACAATATGATTTTTGTAAAAAAAAGAAACAAAATAAAAACAGTACTTAGAGTAGAGGTGTGCTGCAGCAACCCCAGTTCCCAGGGGCCTGCTTAGTGCTTTATCTCGAACAAAGTTCAGTCTTGATTAGATCTGTATTTACAAGCAGGAGTATACAAAGCTATTATGTCACTGCATGACAGTAATACAGCTGTGTGCACTATACACAATTATTATTATTATTATTTATGCTTTGTCATCATTTCAGATGATAGGGACTAGAAAAGTGAACTTAAAGGTATTGGCTAACATTTACCACAGTTAAAAAATTCTGAGCCACATGATTCCCCATGCTACCAGTGTCTTTGATGAGGTCTAAAAATAAAGCCCTGAAAAAATTGTATTTCAAAATGATTATTTAGTGCTTTAAAAAAGTGAAAATCGTAAGTTGACCAGATTCACTTGCCCATTTCCTCCCATAGACTTACTGTGTGTACACCTACATGTAGGCTATTAAAACTCGCCCCGAGTTTTAATTGTTTATTCATGCATAACTTGCCATTGGCAGTGTAACTTTCCAAACTTTTGTATTCTAGGGTGTTTATTTGTCCATTTGAACACTACTATGTAGCACAGATATCAAAGTTTGACAATTTTTTAATTTGAAGCTCCACAATGTTAGCCTATCACTTTAATCACTGTTACCCTCATGCATCCATTTCCATGTAGTTTTTGGATATGGATAATTCTTGGATATGTAAACTTTATAATGAAAGTCATTTCTGTGTATTACTGACACTGAGTGATGAAGCAGGAAAATGAAATATTTCAAACTTAACTCTTAAAGGTAAATGACATGATTGGGGGTAGTCCTCAACTTGGGCTGAAACTACTCTAGAATCAAGTAAACTACATGTATGCAAGGATTCTCCTGTGAAAATCTTGTAGTCAAACGTTGACTCATTCTAAAACAAACAATGTCAATATCACTTGTAGCACAGAAACCTGCTGTGTGGCTCTCTATGGGGCTTATTTTTATCGCCCCTGGATAAAATTAAGATACTCCTATGTTTAGTGTTGGGGTCTATGGAAAGTGTGTGTTATAGTAAATCAAATCATCTCCAATGGGTTAAAAATTCTTTACTTCATCTCGACTGTTCTGTACAATAGTTCAGCCTACCCCACACCAGAGGGAGTTCCCATGGAGGCAGTCGCATCATCAGATATGGATACCCTCAGAAGCACTATCAACAGATGATGGATGATGCATTCTCAATGTGGGCTGAGTTGGAGAAGGAAACAAACGTGACTCTTTACAGGTATGGTAGTTACATCACACATGGTTGTTTTGTTTACAAGTAGAAAAATGTGATGTTTTTGCCCTCTCAATTGCCTCTTATCAGGTACAATAGTCATTTATCTCAAAAGGAGCTGATTAAGCAGTATTTAATAGGGACTTTAAACGTTGGAGCCCTGTCAAGATAAGTAAGAATTGAGGTGTGTTGGATTGTTTTATGAACATTTATTGTATAAATTTACGTAATGCCAGGTGGGATATTTTAACCCGTTGGCTACAGGAACCAGATGTGTTGTGTATTAAGTCTATGGGAATTACACAATCGTAGAGGCAATTGGTTAATAGAATCTGATACTCGAGGTTTTCCAATGAATGTCTTAAACTTCCAGGTAAGTTCGTGAGATGGGTAATAGATAAGATGAATAGGGCCTATATCATGTAATCATTTGCTATTTCTATTTGAATGGTCTGACAAGTATTCTACAAGTAGTTACTTTTCTTAAAGCTCAATTACTAGAAAAAAATTGAACCTTTTGTGCTTGAGCTTATGAGATTGTGTTTTATCCTGAGGTATAATGCAGAAATTAATGTCTTTTCATGATTGACATTACACACAAAATAAAAGAATAGTAAAATCTGATCTGTATTTTTGATATTCCTCATCAAATATGAGTGATGATAGAAGATTTGTTCAAATAAAAAGTTACAAACATATTATTTTGTGATAACATCATCGTTGGGCAGGAAATGCCACTTTTATCTCCAGAGGAATTAATGCATACAACTGTATGAGGCTAACTGATCAAAGTTTAAGACGTTTCACTGGTCAAAATTGCTGTTTCGGTAGAAGGTCAGACTCGTCAGAGAAGTTGAAATATATCACATTAATGAAATTGGTGAAAACTTTGTTGTAATCAGCATAATCAATATGATTACAAGTTAAAGCATTCCAATAATGAAAGCAAGGCACTTTTTATTTTTTATTGATTTAAGAGGTCAAGACATTCTTAATCTGGATTATTTTTAAACAAAAGGTATATTTGAATCATTGAAAAATTGAAACATGAGAGTAATTTAATTTCATATGGTGTCAGAATTCATAACCTGAATAATAATCATAGATTTTTTTTCTGTCTGTAGACAAACAGGGCAACTTTTTGTTTCAACGCCACCCTATGATTTCTACAATACCAGACTGAAACAGATGAGGCAATCAGGTAGACCTTTCACTGAACTGACCACCGCCGAGAGGATAAAACGCTATCCAGGATTTCGACACTCGGAAGACTGCCGAAGCTTCTTTTATAAAGATGCTGGTTTCCTGAAAGCTAGTAAGGCTGTACTCTGCTTCCAGGTATCAACTGTACCCCCCCCCCACCCCATCCCATCCAATCTACCCGTCTTGTAATCAGGGTTAGCATATTTCCTGGTCAGAATCTTATTTCGCACCCAATCGTCTGGGAAATATAAATTTCTCCCATTGACTTTTTTTCATGAGAAGGCATATTATATGGGACAATATCAAGGGAGTATGACGAAAAGTGGAAAATATGCCAACCCTGTTTGTAAATTGTAATGCAAATGCACAATTCTATGAAAGTGTTTAATACTGGTCATCCTTGTAACTGTTTGCCTCAAGGCAGAAATGTCCACAGTGGCCAAACTGTTAGTTATCTGCTATTTTTTTTCTTTACATCAATGAAAATTTAAAGGAAATGTATTTCTTTTTTTAAACAAGCCTCTGGAGATTATATTAAATGAATTGTCAAAGAATATTTAACTAAAACTACTTACCTATACTATACATTTACCAAAAACTCTTTGAACTCTACGAAGGAAGAGTCAGGGAATAATTTACTTTCTGAAATTTGATTGGCAAGGATTACCAGGAAAATTTTTCCCTGACAGTTGCTGCAAAATTTTCCTGTGTGTGTTCAGTTTTTAAGGGATTTAAAAAAATAAAGAGTCAGGGAATAATTTACTTTCTGAAATTTGATTGGCAAGGATTACCAGGAAAATTTTTCCCTGACAGTTGCTGCAAAATTTTCCTGTGTGTGTTCAGTTTTTAAGGGATTTTAAAAAAATACCTATTGACATTTTCATACATGCGTTGAACAAGCCATTTCTGTGGTAATTAGTATTGAAAACCGTGTTGTAGTTCACAAAATAGCACCAAGGTATGGAAACTATGCAGAATTTCTGTTCACATTTCCTGTGTCACATCCATCTACCCCAAATATTTTAGCACTCCCTCTCAATTTAAACTACTTGCAACTTCACCTTGTGTGGTTTTTAAATGGAATAGATGATTATAATAGTAGATAATAATAATAAATGACACAAAATTAAGTAGTGTAGTACCTCCATAGGCAACAGTCATCAACTAGGTATCATTTTTCTTGCACATTGTCCAGGATGAGTTTGTAAAGCGAGGTGGTATCCTTCATGATGAGGAGAAGATGCTAGAGATCGTCCCTGGTTCGACATTAACTGTAAGGACAAACAGAGGAACATATCAGACGCGTAGTGTTATATTGACTCCAGGCCCATGGGCATCGAAGGTGCTCAAACCTCTGGGACTAGAACCACCACTAATAGTGAGTATGAATGGGCCCTTGTGACTTATGTTACTAGGTTTTTTTGTTGTTGTTTTGCACTAACCCTCTCACAGTCACAATGATAAAACTCAATGATTGTGATATAGAGGGAGTGGTACTGTGAGGATTAAGGTTATGTTATGGACTGTGCAAACACTGTATCAGACTGGATTTTTTCCGTATCCATTATCCATTATCCATTTTCTTCCTTATTCTAAAACTTAATTTCAAAAATATTTCTTACCTGTAGCAAATCTGATCTTTGACCTTGAAGACCACTGGCACAGTCAAATTACAATTTAAATTGATGGTCTTACAAAAAGCAGTATTATCCCATATTTCCCATTGTTAACCTGCTGGAGACTAAGTATGAGATAATCTCCATCTGGATTCTGTGGAAAGTGTGTGTTATACCAAAATCCAATCATGATCAACAGCTAATGATAATAACAACATTTTTTTTTTTTTTTGGGGGGGGGGGTTGGGAGGTGGGAGGATGAATCTGGCAAATCAGATGTCATTTTTTTCTTCAGAAGTATGAGGTAATCAATAACATTGTGATGACTTGTCAAATTATGAAAACCTAATTTATTTATCCCTTCTCACTTTGTTTTTATAGACTTGGCGGATAAACACTACATACTGGAAAGAAAAAGTACCTGGTACATATACAAATTTCCCAGTGTTTACCGATGACAGCAATGGTTATCGTCATGAATATGCAATACCGCCCTCAGAGTATCCAGGAGTGATGAAGGTGAGCAATTCAAATAGATGCTAGTAAGAGGAGTGAATAGAGATGATAATAATAATATTGATAACAATGATGATAATAACAATAATAATTATAGTAATGATAGAAATATGATAACACAAATCGTCGCGTCAGCGCAAGAACGCCCTTAGACGTCCTTTATTCATAAACCCGTCAGTGCAGAAAGGCCCGTATGGAACACGCGCGTCAGTGCAGAAGGGTCTTTATGGAACACGCGCGTCAGTGCAGAAAGGCCTGTGCGCGTGTGTACTAACGGCATTACTGCGGTCATTGCGTGTGTTCCATAAGGACCTTTCTGCACTGATGGGTTTATGAATAAAGGGCGTCTAAGGGCGTTCTTGCGCTGATGTGACGAAATGGTGTTGATGATGAAGGTGATGATTATAATAAAAAATGATAATAATGATAATATAATAATAATAAATTGAATGCGTATTACCTATCTCATAATGTAAATAGAGATATATTCTGTCAAGCACTGAAAGATTGTTCACATGTTTAAATAAGTATGCTTTCCAACTGTAACTTAATTAAACTTTCCAAAGTGAGTGATATCCCTCAAACTTTGAATGCACATAGGTCTCATTCTAATTCTTCTTTAATTATTGTTAATCCCTCAGCTGGCATTCCATGGCGGGATCGAAACCGTTGACCCTGATATACGAGACACCATCCTTCACAAGAGGCAGTGGGATATTGAGCGCCTCTGCAAGTATGTTAAGGAGCACTTCCCAGGACTGGAGGACAGACCCTGCATTATTGAACCTTGCATGTACACTGTAAGTTGGTTACTTTGTCTTAAAGGCAGTGGATCTCATTTGCAAACATCACCGCAGACCAGGAAAAGATAACCCATGCCCTTAGGCTATTGATGAAGGGCATGCCTGTGAAATCTGGGGGTCAGTGATTGCCTAGAATTTGAAAAATGCAAGAGAAAAACAATAGCCGTTTAGTGTATTTTCTACGGTACAAATTTTTTTTCTCGCGAGAAAAAAATTCAAATCTGAGTTTAATGGTCACTATAATTCCACCAAAACTGAGTTTCTAGCTCCTATATTTTGTCAAAGGTCCCCAGATGGCATCTTCGTCTAAATGCCAGTGTATTTTCACAATGTTAATTTTTAGGCATGCAAAAGAGATCCCCTACCTTTAACTCTTAACATGCCAGAGAAATTACACCTTTGTGAACATTTTGTGTACTGTACCTTTGGCATGGTAAGAATTAAAGATGCTATATAACACTGTGGAAGACCTGTTTAAAAATTTTTGAACTTTACTATCTGACATATCTGACAATGTTTCAATGGACAAATAAACACCCTAGAACACAAAAGTTTGGACAGTTATGCTGTCACTAGTTTATATGTGCAAATAAAAATTGGCACATTAATTATTTTCAGCCGATAGGAAATTCTGCAACACAGCAGTCTATGGGGGAAAGCTGGATTGGTCTCTCAATGATTTTCACTTCTTTAAAGCACTTAAAGATCGTTTTAAACTGCAATTTTTTCAGGGCTCCATGTTTAGACTGTATCAGAGACACTGGTAGCATGGGGAATCATGTAGCTCAGATTTTTAAACTGGAAACATTGTTATACAATGCCTTTAAAAGTCCACTGCAAAAGGGAATTTGGCCACAAAGAAATACAGTGTTTTTGTTAAAGGCAGTGGATTAAAGAATTGCACTGCTGGTAATTAAGGGCAAAAAATAATAATTGTGGTATTAAACAAGTAAACCACACAGGGATATGAAAGTGTGTGTACAGTACAAGACTACCAACAATAATTCAATGTAAAAGATAGTACTGACAAAAATATGATATTCTTTATCATTTCTTATCTTCAGGAAACATCAGATTTAGAACTTATCTTGGATCGCCATCCTTACCATCCGAATATTATCTTGGGATGTGGTTTTTCTGGTAAGTAAATAAGATCAGATTACCATTTCCCCTCTCCAGTAAACAATTACAAGTAGTTAGAATTGTCTCAAGTGCCGAAAGGCATTATGTTAATTCATACACCCTAGAATATCTGAAGATCAAACTTGATTTGGATGCTCACCTGGGAGTGTAGACGAGTAAAACAATTTAGGCCAAATTTGCTCGCATTTAGTCAATTTACTTTGCATAATTCTGCATTTTCCATGAATAACTTGGGTTAGAAATGTCCGAATAGGAGGAAATTACATAACAAGTGTAGTACTAGCGCCAAGTGATTATGGTTAAATTTCAAAGGTCAAGGGTCAGTGAAAATATCATAGGAGATTTAGGACTGGTCACGAATATACTCATCGTGAGGTCTATGGAAAATGTATGTTATGACAAACTTGAACAACCTTCAACGGGTATTATATCCCCAGCATAAATGTATAAGGTAGATGTGATCATTTGTGTTGTGCAATTAGGGTACAATGTTTGTAATTTGTTTCTCAACATAAACATTTCTTCATGGTGGTATGGATAACAGTCAAAGGTCAGGTTTAGTGAATAGGTGCATTTGATTTGTCAAGTTTTAGCTAAAACTGCAATTTGATCCAGTAAGGTGAATTGCATGACACATGCATGACACTGTTTGGCCTGTGACTGAAATGAAGAGATAAAGTATTGACATTAGATCTTGGATCAATTCATGAACTTCAAGACATTACGTCATGTTTGGCATATATAATTTGTATATATATATTTGTATACAAAGATAGATTTGAAACCAGTTTTATTTCATTCACATTACTTGATTTTCAATTTCATTTCAGTCATCATAAAAATCAATATACCAAGAAGCAAACAGAAGTACATATATTATGTAATACATTACAAAAAATAAACATTTATGTTTTATAAGAATGGGGACCAACTTAAAGAACTGACTTTTACGTGCTGACTTGCTATTAAAGGCACTGTATAACAGTGTTTCTAGTTTAAAAAATCTGAGCTGCATGATTCCCCATGCTACCAGTGTCTCTGACATGGTCTAAAAATGAAGCCCTGAAAAAATTGCAGTTTAAAACGATCATTAAGTGCTTTAAAAACGTGAAAATCATTGAGAGACCATTCCAGCTTTCCCCATAGACTGCTGTGTTGCAGAATTTCCTATCGCCCGATAGGAAATTAATGTGCCAATTTGTATCTGCACATATTTGACTAGTGACAGCATAACTGTCCAAACTTTTGTGTTCTAAGGTATTTATTTGTCAATTCAAACACTGTCAGATATGTCAGATAGCAAAGTTCGACAATTTTTTAAACGTGTCTTCCACAGTGTTATATAGCATCTTTAACATAAAAGGTTGAAAGATAAAGTTCAGAGAGAAAGAACTCAGACGAATTTACAAATATAATATCCAATTTCAAATTTAACAATTGTTTTGATGCTATGAGCTAGAAGACTATACTTACGCTTGAAAGACTGAGGTAAAGATGCTTATTTGTATTTCTTTTTGAAGACAATGTTATCATCATCACTTTTATGCCAGTATTTTCATAATTTTATGGTTTTTTTTAATCCATTGCAGGCCATGGATTCAAGTTAGCACCAGTTGTTGGGAAGATTCTCTGTGACTTAGCGATGGGCAAGAAGCCAAAGCATGACATCGAACCATGCAGTCTGAAGAGATTTAAAAACTCGGGCCTTGTCCAATCCAAACTATGAGTCTCAATAGTTAATAGTTATCAAACTCATTTTTGTGGCAAAAAAAGCCAAAGAAACCATTTGAAAATTGACCTGTTTAGGTCTAATTATGAATCTCATCATGAGGTCCTTGTGTGTCGTACCAAATCAAACCTTTTTTAATTTACATGTTACAATCACCACTACCAACTGATGAAATATCAGAGATTGTAAAAATAAGTATATTACTACTACTACACTACTTCTACTGCTACACTACTATTACTACTACTACTACTACTACTACTACTACTACTACTACTACTACTACTACTACTACTACTACTACTACTACTACTACTACTTCTGTCGTCTACTACTACTACTTCTGTCGTGTCGTCTACTACTACTACTACTACTACTACTACTACTACTACTACTACTACTACTACTACTACTACTACTTCTGCTGGTGCTACTACTACTACTACTACGACTGAAATTTATATTGCACAAATTTTATATGGATATACAGGGTATTATTACACAATTACACAATCTTTCCTCTTTGTTTTGAACAGAAACTCATTCAAAGCTATTTTATATATTTAAGATGCTTTGTTAAATTTCAATTCAACCACAAGAAGACAAGAACAAGATATGCATTATTATGGAAAAATATTGAATGGATACACATTCAAATTCAGTAGTCAAGTCACTGTTTTTGAATTTTTGTTTAAAAATGAAAATTGGATAACTCAATCATGCATTATGTTGAATTTGTATAGTAGATTTATGCTTGGGTATGACTGAGAAACCATTAAAAAAGTATTTTGTAACTAAACACTACACAAAAAGTAAGTTCCCCCTTTTTCAAAATACATGTACCATAACTTTTTAACGAAATAGTTTTGAACAAAATTTTTGGCACAAGTATTTCTACACTCATTGACTAACTTTTGTGTTAAAATGTGATTGATCCGTCAAGTCATGCATGAGTGAGCACATATTAAAGGTATAAATGTCACTTCAAATTCACAGAAGTCATTTTGGGGGATTTGTGATACAGGGTTTCGACAAATTCTGTTTCTGATGAATGATTTAGCGCTATTTCTGTTAATCATCTTTTGTTTGAACAGCTTACACCTTCCCAGACACTTTCAACATATTTTCGGTTCAGGGTGCACGATTAAAAATTGTCATCCTTCCTAAATTTTGAAATTATAATATCCATTAAATTTATTGAAAAAAATGAAATCGCATTTTTTCTGCACAATTTATCAGGACATGTTGTACAAACAAGAGGTTGTAACCATGTCATGGGTGAGTGAACACACTTTATTGATAAAGCAGAAAATACCATTTTGTTACTGTTATCTTGGCATAATAAATGACTCCTGTGGCTTTTGAAAAGTGACAATTTTGCCTTTAATGCATGCTCACTCATGCACGACTTGATGGATCAATCCCAATTTCGAAAGGAAGTTAGGCAATGAATGTAAGAACATCCTTGCAAAATATCTGTGCTCAAATTTGTTTTGTTAAAAAGTTATGGTATTTTGAAAAAGGGGGTAACTTACTTTTTTTGTAGTGTTTAGTTTTATATCAATGATAATGACAAGATACATGTGTAAGTGTGAAGTAAACAAGTTAGGCAAAATGTATTTTTGGAATGAAGCAAAATCTAATTTTGTACTGAATGTATCGTAATCAGTGTTTGTGTATGTCATGTTATTCAAGGTCAAAATACTAGGTATTGTAAAATTTAATTTAATTTAATCATGGGTGACTTGGCAAGTGACAAATGAAGATGAAAGCATGCACTTAAAGTGACACACACTCCAAATGCTTTGTTTGTCTAAATCATTAGACCTGTATGATTTACTTTCTTTATCTATCATGCAGTTGAAATTAAATTATTAACTATCTTGATTTGTAACTTCAATGTTTAATACATGTACCATGCTCACTTGATTTATACATGTACTAATTTGGTGTTTGATGATCGAGTTGACTTTTCACTCATATCATCATTGGAATTTTAACTATATGAACATTCCTGAACTGGAGTTTGCTGTCAGAAAAGTGTCTACATTTTGTATTTAGTGTAATACATCAGCTATTATATGATTGCCAAATATTTCAGCTTTGAATATTTGAATAAGGAATAGGCAACTATGTAACCCATTAATACAAGAGGAGTAGCAATACATTTCAATCTGAAAAAAAAAGAATTTCAACTACATTTGAAGAATTGTCTAGCATGTTTGTTCTGATTTCAAAGTTAGGTTGTTTTCCATAACTTTAATGGTGCAATTATATTGATATAATATTAATTTCACTTTAGTATATTAAAATAATTTGTCAATACAGAAATTATATAGGTAAAATATTGCAAAGGTATTAGCAGATAATGTGAAGGATATTTTTAATGAATTAAAGTAGTTTTATTTACATTTTTAGAATATTTTATTGATTTTCCCTTGAATCATGCTCATACACATAAACGACTCTGAAATTATCTGTGACGGTCTGTATTGGGAACAGAAAAATGTCAGTATGTGAAATGTCATTGAAAATTATAATTCACAATAAATTAAAATTACTTGTCTCATTATCAACTTTTAATTACTTTGTGCTGTTTTTTTTTTAATTCTGTGACTCTGAAGTTTCTATTAAACAATCATTAATAATGCAGGGTCGAGTGCTAGGTGATGGGCAAAAGGGACCACCATGTTATATTTTACCCATGGATCAATGCGTAGATTCTTGTCACATATTTTTGTTGGAAATCATATTCAAGTAAGTGCAAAAAAATCTGCATTTATAATACAATGTACTTATATTTTTGATAATATTTTAATTGAAAAGTGGTAATGCAATTGCATTTGTTAATTTAAAAAAAATCTGAGTCAGGTTAGATTGTGTTGAGGCCAGTATAACAGACAAAAATCAAACTGGAAGTATGTTTTTCCGTCATGAAAAAACCCATAATTTACAGAGCATTAACCAATTTAATTGTTTCCCTATGTTAATTTATTTTATTTTTTTTGTTTTTTTTGTTTTTTGCTTTTACTTTTCTATCATATTTTAAAAATATCTATTTATATTATTTATTTTTATTTGTTTAATTTTTCATTTTATTTTTTATGTTTACAGTCATATTTTTGTACTTGCTAGTAATTGAGATTCCATGATTTTGGGTTCCATATGTGTGTGTGTGTTTGCGCACGCGCGCACGTGTGTGTGTGTGTGTGTGTGTGTGTGTGTGTGTGTGTGTGTGTGTGTGTGTGTGTGTGTGTGTGTGTGTGTGTGTGTGTGTGTGTGTGTGCGCGCGCGCGCGCGTGTGTGTGTGTGTGCGTGTGCATTTGTGTGTGTGTTTTCACATATTCCAAATGAGTGTGTAATTGTTATTTTCAAAATGAATGTAAAAATTTGTGTATTTTGTTTTGTTCTGTTTTTGTTATTGCTACGTATATGGAATCAAATAAATATCACTGAAAAACGTGTCCTCGATCAAAATGTTAAATTTGATTTCTGTCATTTTTTTTACTAGTTTTGATTCTGTTTATTTGATATGATAGGGCATAATAGAGGTTTCAAACTTATGCACAAAAGTTTGAAATTCGTTAAAATCTATGCTTATTGATTATAATTTATTCAAAATCACCCAAAATGCTACTTTTTCCCCAACCGACTTTGATTGTTTTATCTAGAAATGAGGTTTCAAAACTTCTGCACTGAATATTGAAATTCATTTCTTGTGCACATTTATGCACATTTATAAAAACTCACTAAAAAAGGCTTCTTAAACATTTCTCTGCCGATTCTTTTTGTAATAGCTGAATTTGCTTGGCGGGGCCTTTAAATTTTCTGAACATATTTTGGAATTCATTAATTATAAAAAAATTATTCAGAAAGACATTTT
>JZLH01S0346270.1:15241-26198 GCA_001188425.1 Eucidaris tribuloides
TATAATGTAAATATGTAATTGTATTTCGAACTTTTTGTTTTGTGGTCTCGTATGAGGGGCAGGCATTTGCAAGATCATTATCTTTATCAAAATTATTATAATAACACAAAGTAGTGTCTGTTTTAACAAAGATACCTTTTCCTTAAAAAACAAAACAAAAGAAAGTAAAACACGCCAATTTAACATAACACCTTGTTAAATGTTACCCCCTTGCACGGAGACTGTTTTAGTGTACACTTCTCTTTGTTATTTTTGTATTTGTGTATATTTGTTTAACGTAGACAAATGATATTACAAACTTGTTTTTCTTTGTTTTATTTTCGAGGGTTCCTCAAAATCCAAGCGAAGCTTTTTAGAGGACCCTCCATTTCCATCAATCTTATTTACTCGTTTGCTTATTATAATTCTTTTTTTGGCTCGTTTCAAGTTTGTTTATGTTAAATTAATTATAAAGTGTACATGCATGCATGCCTTGTTTTCGTTAAACTCAGTTATTTTTGTTTGCAATTACGTGTAATGGCTTACATATATCTATGTTTGTATTTAATTGTGTGTACCTCTGTTTGTATTTGTTTTGTATTTATGATGGAAATGAAATAAAATCAATCAATCAATCAATCAATCAAACCTATATAAAAAAAAGATGCACAACAATTTTGACCTTCATAGTATTGTAATATCTTTGTACGACAAGTAGTAATGGCTGACCGTGAAATTTTCACAGCAGATTTGTCTTGATTTTCGTGTCATTTCCCACCCCCCCTTTTTTTTTAATTGAAGACTACTTTCGTTCGTGCTATTTCCGTTTAAAGGCTGAGTTTTTGATTGGTACACCAAAGCGTTTTCTTCAAATTTGATTCAATTAACGATAAGTACATACAAATGCAGTATTCCCCATTTGGTATAATACGTTGTAAAGTTTTTGAAATATAAACGATGAATAAATTTGAAATTTGGTTGCTGCTCAAGTTGTAACGGTAGTCTAGGTTTCAGATACTGGATGTAGCTTTTACCTACTAATTTTAAATTTGTTAAAGCCAGACCGTAACAGAGATTGCATGGCACTCGTCTGAAACATGTGGTGAGAGGTTTCGACTTGTAAGCTTTGTCTAGTATTATAGGGACCGATGTTTCTCTAGATGATAAACGAATCTGGTTTGGCAGTCAAGAGTTATTTAACCGCCGAAAAAAATTGCGACGTCCTTACGCATGTAGTATATTCTGTTGGAATTTCATCAGCGTTATTTCGACGAAAAATGGTTTTGTAACGTCAAGTCTTTGGAGAGAGGTAAATAGTTATGTGAATCTTTATAATTATAAATGGTTTTAGCCGATTTGGTCTATTAGTTAATTTCGTAATGTGTCAATCAAGGACCCTGTCTTCAATGTGATGATATTGTGACAAGTGGTTTACAAAATAGTTAAAGGCAAGGTTCAACCTGACATCAAGTTGGTTTTGATAAAAGCAGAACAATGAGAGAAACACATTAATGAAAGTTTGGCGAAAATTCACCGAAGAATAACAGAGTTATGAGGTTTCAAAGTTTTAGATTTGTGACGTCACATGCGAGCAGCTCCCCATAATTATGTAATGTAATATGAATTCCATAAAGTGAATTTTTTTAAGAGTTCATGATAATTGAATGGTTCTTTTTCATAGAAGCATGTATGAAATAACGTTTCTGATAATATATTGAATGCACAGGTAAAATCCTTTTTTAAATTTCTGATAAAACAGTACTTTTATGGAATTTATATCATACGACATATGGAGAGCTGCTCGCATGTGACGTCACAAATTTAAAAGTTTAAAATTCCATAATGTCTTTGGTGGATTTTTGCGAAACTTCTATTAGTATACTTCTCTCACTGTTCTGCTTTTATGACAACCAACTTGATGTCAGGGCGAATACCGAACAGAATGACATGTTCGCATCCATGTCACATCCTCATCATCCTCATCATCATCATCATCATCATCATCATCGTCGTCGTCGTCATCAGCACCACCACAATTATCATCATCATCATCACTATCATCATCATCATCATCATCACCATCATCATCATTATCATTATCATCATCTTCATCATCATCATCTTCATCATCATCATCACTATCATCATCATCATCGTTGTCGTGTCATTCCCCACCATGGGGATCGGGTCTCTTCGTTACTACCCTCCATCAATTTCTCGCCTAATACCAACTCCAAATCGTCCACTCTTCCATTCTCCTTCCTGCAATCCACCCCATCTTTGACCTGCCTTTCTTTCTCCCTCCTTTCCCTAGCGTCTTCACAGCCCATTTCAACAACTAATCACCGTCTCTCCACTTCCCTATACCATAGGCTATTCTAAAACGAACTGTTTTCTCAGATCTTCACCCCCTTCCTTGTCATTTTGCCTATTTCTGCACCTCTTCTTTCGGCCTCATATCCCTTCTTGCTAGATATCCGCAAATTCTTTCTACTGACACCTTTATGTTGAATGACCATTGCCTGTTATCATTAAAAACATAACGAGATTAAAAGAGGCGGCGAGATTTAATTGACGCTGTCAAAACTCGGACTCAACTTATCCTAACTCCCTTCCCCTGTCCTTCGATCCATCCTCATTTAACCATCCTACCGCTGGTTATCCAAATACGAAATCGGATGGTATCGTTAAGGAAGAGGTCGGTGCAATATCGCGTTAACTCACGCTTTTGTGGCAAAGTGAGTTACATACATTGCATTATATATTACTTCTTTTTGAATACGCTTTTAGAATTTCAGCGGGGAAATTAAACACTTATTATATCAAATAAGGTCGGCATACTCTTTCATTTCTTTATTTTTATTTTTTTTACATATGGGTTACCACTGGTTTTTTACCTGTGGGTTACCACTGTTTTATCTTAAAAAACAAAAATTATGTGTTGTTCTTTCGAATGTGGAGATTTTTTGTTGAAGTATCCCAAGTAGTTGCGTGAATAAAACTTAATTTTAATGAATGACAACATTCCCTATGCGATTTTATGTGATACTTTCAGGAGCATTATAGTGCAAACTGATTTTTGTCAGAAATTACATACAAGTATACGTCTTCGTTCTGAATGTTCGTTCTCTACATTTACAGAAGGTTATCTTTAAAGGCAGGGCATCTCTTTTGCATGCCTAAAAATTAATATTGTGTAAATACAATGGCATTTACCAAAAAATGCCATCTGGGAACCTTTAGCAAAATATTGGAGCTAAACTCAGTTTTAGTGGAATTATAGTGACCGTTAGACTCTGATTTGATTTTTTTTTCTCCTGAGAAAAAAAACTCCTACCATAGAACGTACACTAAAAATCCATTGTTTTTCTTTCACATTTTTCAAATTCTAGGTAATTACTGAAACCAATATTTCACAGACATGTCCTTCATCAACAGCCTAAGGGCACGAGTTCTTTTTCTGGTCTGCGGGGATGTTTGCAAATGAGATCCACCGCCTTTAATATTCACTATTTCATTTGACTGCATTTCAAGACACCTGACCAAAGACTGTGATTTGTGTTTTTTTTCTTCAAACTTTAAAAAGCGATTATCTCAAAATTGCTAACGTGTGGGTTAACACTATATTGCACCGACCCCGTTGTTTCCTTTAACTCCTCACCGATACAAACTAACCCGCCCTTATCGCTCTATCAAAACATCGTCTGACAAATCAATGATGGGACCTCATTTGCTAAACGATGAGTAAATAAAACTGGCAGGCCAATTACATCAGGGTTGATGTAAGAAATGTTTTGAATTTTATTATATTTCAGCCAGGTGAGAATCGAATAGTTTTGTCCGCATGTGATGTCAGGTGTGCGCGATGGACTGCGCTAATGACGGTTATACCCTTGAAAGTGAGAGATTCCTTTTTTTTCGCACCTGCGTGTGCTATTATACCGGAGTGGCGGCACTCATGAATTTTGTTTGATTTGTCACATGACCCCCAGCCTATCATTGAATGATACCATTGGAAACAAAGGTTAAATTCACACACCTTTATTTTAACCCTTTGGGTTCCACACGCCTCGAAGGTTAATTTAACAGGTTTTTCTAGAGTATCGAACTGTGATGTCACTCCAGTTCGGAAATATACGTGGCCAATAAATATACTTGGGCATGAACATAGTAATAGTTGTAGTAGGAGTAGTGGTTGTAGTAGTAGTAGTAGTTGTAGTAGTAGAAGTAGTAGTAGTAGTTGCAGTAGTAGAAGTAGTAGTAGTAGTAGTAGTAGTAGTAGTAGTAGTAGTAGTAGTAGTAGTAGTAGTAGTAGAAGTATGAGAAGTAGTAGTTGTAGTAGTAGTAGTAGTAGTAGTAGGAAAAAGAGGAGGAGAAGGAGTAGTAGGAAAAAGAGGAGGAGAAAGAGTAGTAATAATAGTAGCAGTAGTATACTGTAGTAGTAATACAAGTATAGCAGCGGTAGGTATAATATATGGCAGTATTTTCTTTTAATTGACTGATTATTATTTTGTTTAATTGTCGTTGTTGTATTATACATTGAAACACGTTTGTTCATCCTGTATGTTGTATAAGTGGGGTTCACATAATGTGATGCAGAACTATAGAAACAAAACCATTTACCTACCACCTTATATTTTCCCCAACCCGTCATGAACATGATGAAGTCGGACATTCTACACGCATGTTTTAAGATTACAGTTGCAAAGTAACATAACGTTTCTTTCTTTATTTTTAACTGAAGTTTTCTCTCGGTAGTTGCAGGTCACAGAAGGCAGATATATAATGAATCCAATGGTCCAATTAATGCGAGTGCATCAACTCACCTCTTCCCACCGTTTGTGTAAAAGATCCTTCTTTCTAACGGCGACCGAATCCAACGTGATACAATTTGTCACTCCTGACCAAACAACACCGACCCATTTGCACGTAACAACCGTGTCGCATCGTTCCCGCGCAAATTAAAGGTACCCTGCAATCCAAATGTATGTTAACTGCTGTTGATGCCTACTGATACGTACAACACCAAATCACTAAATATTTCATGAAAATATCCATCATATATTTATAAACAATTTTCCAAATCATTTTCTGCACCCTGCTAAGCCCCACCCTATTAATTTCAGATTAGATCATCTTAATTCACATTCTTCATCATCATTCTGTAACGCTTGAGCTAAACAAAAGACACAGTTATGTGCCTTTACATGTTTTGATATTACTATGTATATCTGAATACAATATCATCGCATTTTCACACAATACCCCATCTGACAGCCTTTGAATCATAATGATAGTCATTGCTATTTCAGAAAGAAACATTTACATCAAAAAAATATGGCGTTGTTGTAGGCAGGTGTACGTAGTAATGGCAAAATATGTGAAGGCATATAACGCTGTCTATTGTTTAGCTCAAGGGTTCCAGGATGATGACGTCACATCAAGAATATGAATAAAGATGATCTGGAGATATTTTTTAGAGGTGGGGCTAAGCAGGGTGTAGAATATGATTTGAACATTGTTTAAAAATACATGATGTACATTTTCACCAAATATTTAGTAATTTGGTGATGCACGTACCAATAGGCATCGACAGAAGTTAATATGCATTTGAATTGCATGGGACCTTTAAGCGAGGTGTAACAAATGTTTCTTTTCACGTTCTTCCAATTAGTATCACGTTTTGGTGATGGAAAAATAGTAAGGTCCAATAATTTCGCAAACCGACACCGACTCCGCTGTCACATCGTGGTGTTCTGGACGAATTTCTCGTGACCTCGGAGCAGTTGTCAAAATTCCAGCGGACCTATTATTATTTGGTGAGAACTAAATTTGAAAATTGATATTATTCTCTAGTGACGAGAGAAGTGTATCTCTCGGAAGAGCTAAATCAACATTGACACTGACGTCAGGCAAGATCAGAGTGCACACTTCAGAAAAGATAAAAAGTCGGAAAATGTGATTAATGATGATTTAGTTTAAATTTGAAATTATCAATGATCAAAGCAAAAAAGAAAAAAAAGTACAGAATCAACACTTGAGGCATAATTTAATATAGGTGATCAGAATTATCGGCAGTGATAGTAAATGGATTGGGTTTGAACTACAAACAAATTATGTGTGCATTCATTTATTTATTTATTTATTTATTTATTTATTTATTTATTTATTTATTTATTTATTTGCTTTATTTATTTACTTATTCATTCATTTATTTATTTGTTTGTTTGTTTATTTATCTATTTATCTATTCATTTGAGGGATATCTGGGAGTACTTATTTATTCATTTATTGATTATTGATACGGTGATCATCTATTCACTTACTTTTTGTTGCTGTTGCCTTCAAGGACAAATAATTTCCCTTGTTATTAGATCACATTAAAACAATGCATTATATTAGGCACACATCGGTGGAGTATGTGGTAATATTCACTTTCAAATAAACATTCATTGTCACCAAGAAATAAATATTTTCTCCAGCTGATATCGATTAATAATCGTGAAGTTCTTGATTTCGTCATCCCCTACTTGTTTACAAACAATCCCGAATGTATAAATATTTGAGATATGCTTTGCAGGGAATAAACAAAACAGAGCGGTGTTGGTCGGAAATGATTAGCGTCTTGCTGACTATCTCCCGGGCTTGGCCCGCGGACTTGACTGCTGTAGCTTAGTGGGTCCTCAACACTCTGCAAGCATTGCAATTACAGCATAAAGGGCAATTCCGAAACCCAGATGTTTTCAAGAACATTATTCGTAAATTCTGAGAACTGTATAAATTTTATACTAAAGGTCCGCTATCGAGTCAGATGGAATAGCGCCATCTTTTGTCTCACTGGAGGGTACCAATATTGCAAACAATGCAATAGACCAGCGTGGTGTGATACTACAACCGTTTTTCTCTTGCAATATGCACCAGGGCACTACAACAATGTCTATCCAGGAATGACTGCCTCATGTACTTCCGGAAATTGAGAAGTCTATCCTTAATCCCAACGCATGCGCAACATCCTATCATTCCCCTTCCCTTCATAATTTTCTTCATACCGTATCCAACTCCACCTCCCTGCTCACACAAGACTTAAAAGCTGTCTCTCGATGTGCAATTCAATCTCAGAGACGACGACGATGATAATGTGATGATAATGATGATGATGATGATGATGATGATGATGATGATGATGATAAGGAGGAGGAGGCGGAGGACGACGACGAAGATGATGATGATGATGGTGGTGTTGGTGGTGGTGATAATGACGATGACAAGGATGATGATGATGATGATGATGATGATGATGATGATGATGATGATGATGATGATGATGATAATGATGATGATAATGATGATGATAATGATAATGATAATGATGATGGTGGTGGTGGTGGTGGCGGTGGTGGCGGTAGTGATGATGATGAAAAAAGAAGAAGAGAAGAAGAACGTTATTTCCTAAAGCGCCCAAATAAATGTATTTAATATTTGGCGCAGATGCATAAAATGCATTTACTTACACCATACTCCACCGATGTGTATCTAATACATGTATAATGCATTATTTTGATATAATGTAATAGCAAGGTAAAGAAAAAAGGGAAATTAATTTTCCTTGAAGGCAACAGCAACAAACAGTGAATGAATAAATAATCACCATATCAATAATCGATGAATAATGAATAAATAAAAAAATACTCCCAGATATCCCTAAAATAAATGAATAAATAAATAAATGAATACATAAATAAATAAATACATAAACAAATAAATAAATAAATAAATGCACACATAAATAACTAAATAAATAACTAACTAAATAAAAACATGAACAAATTAATGAATAAATAAGTAAATACGAAAAAACCGATGTGCACGGTATGATATTCTAACCCCCCCCCCCCAAAAAAAAATGCACTATAATGAAGAATAGATTTTCTGATAAATTTCTGAAATAATACGTCGAGATTGTTTACAGTGATTTAAATGCCTTTATCTCGCCAACCCAACTTCAGATCGATTGAATGAGAAAACAATGAATATTAAAACATTTGAAAATGTTATTCCAACTTCAGATCGATTGAATGAGAAAATAATGAATATTAAAACATTTGAAAATGTTATTCCACATAACGAAGAAGTGCGGTATAAGTATTGATAAGAAAATTTTCGGCGCGTGTTTCTAATTAACCGCACGAGACTTCGACGCCGAAAATCAATCGTAATTATACCACCAAAATATGGAAATTCCACCGGGCATTTGCAAGCGATTTACCACTAACTGCGGTACATAATTTGTAAAGATTGCAGTTACGTCTTTAACCTTCTTGTATTTTGTGAGCAGGAAGTTAGCCGCAATATCCCGGTGATCTCTCGTCTGGGTTACGGCCCCCTATCACGCGTAACGGATGATCGGAGAGTTCACAACCCTGCGTCCACAATGCTCGCACTTTAGTTCATTTCATTTCATTACATTTCTTAGTTTCTTCATTTTTTTTTCATGAATAAAATTTTACCAAAAAGTATTTGTAGAAAATATAATGAAACTAAAAGTTAATTCTGATTTGGTGATGCAAGGTATTATCATAAATAATGATCAATTGTATTTTCTGTTATTTAAAGTTAAATGGGTTGCAGTGGTTGACACAGATGGCAAAGCTTTAAAGGCGTGACAACCATTTATGGGTGAAGATTGTGTCCATGATTTGCACACCCTGAAATTACTCAACTTATCGAGCAAGCATTCTTATAAACCTTCACCTCTCACAAAAGCCTTGGAGATGAAAACTCAAATGTGAAAATGATGCACGCATATGTAACGTCGCGAACGATACTTGAATTTAGTACAACCATTAAGCTATTCTGACTGCCAGACCTGATTGGTGTATGCCTATCATCTATTAAAAATGAATGCCTGCTGATCAAAGCTCACAAGGTCAAAACTCACTGGTCTGAGTTTTGAGTTTTAAGTTTACATTATAAATGATTTTAGCTTATTTGGTCGATAAGTTCCTTTCAGTGTTGTATAAATCATGGAAATAATCTTTAAGCCATAAACACAGTGTGAACTCCATGAACGTTCAGTTGGACAATTGTCAAGCAATCTTTATTAGCTAGACTTTACCAAATTCGAAATTTAGTAGATGAAAGTAGATTTGAAAGTCTGTATGATCAAGCTTCCATCCAAGTTTTATTGAAATTGAAGCATTTAGCACAGAGTTATTCAAGTTTTTGAAAGGGTAACGGACGGACGGACGACGCGTCGTCCGTATGAATCCCAAATTTTGAGCCCTGCATCTTTATGTACAATATTTCTAGACTAAATCTGGGCGAAACAGTTTTGGTGTGCAATTAAAAGAACACATCCTTTAAACAGATCAAATAACAAGCACTACCTTCATATGTAAAACAAATCAACAGTCCTTGCTTGTGAAAATAATGTTTATTTTGGTTATTGCATTCACACTATTATTATCAAATTAAATGCCAATATTATTGCATTACTTATTCAAAGGCGCTCTTTGTTCGTCTTGAGATCAGATCTGGCTTTTGCTTTCAACATAAAGCTTCACTTATCATGCATAATGTCAAGAGTTAATAAAAGTGGCACGCGTACACATACTTGCGGGTTTTGGATCCCCCACATTTTCTCAATTTAATTTTTCTAACTACAAACACATTAAACTCGCCTCGATCGGGAAATATGCGCCTAGATTAATAAGGAATGACAACCATTTCCTCCTAACTTCTGCTAAACAGATGTTCAGTTAGCAAAATTCTGCGAAAAAGTCCAGCAACCCATTGCGGGGTCATAGCAAAATTTACCAAGAAAACTGCACACAGGCGCCATTTATCGTTTTCTGATATGTGCTTTGATTATAAACTGCTAAGTCGGACTTTGAGTGAAATTATCGAAATTTTAAATTTGTTAATCAATCCACGATTTTTTTAATAACCCAATAATTCGATAGAAAACAATAAAAGTTTTAATGCAAGCGTTATAGTTTACTTACATTTAAAAACAATACTCGGCTTAATTTCAATTGTATATTGTTTGGTGACAAGGCAATTGTATCTCTGATATGATTTATTATTGTTTCGTTGTTGTTGTTGTTGTTGCTGTTTGTTGTCGTTCTTCTTCTTCTTCTTCTTCTTCTTCTTCTTCTTCTTCTTCTTCTTCTTCTTCTTCTTCTTCTTTTCTTCTCCTACCTCTCCTCCTTTTCCTCCTCCTCCTCCTCCTTCTCCTCCTCCCCTTTCTTGTATAATCTATATCAATGGTAAACAAAATGATTTCTATTCAAAATATACATAATTATTGTATTCTCGTGTCTCTTTCCCCAACATTATATTCATTTCACAAGTATATACCATGATTACTCAGACTGTATTAGATTACAGTGATATTTTTTCTGCACATTCAGGCTCAACTGATGAGGGTCACAATTCGTCTATTTCTTCTCGTTGTTGTCAAATCCCCGACGATTTGACGGCGAGAACGCCCTCTACGCTTGCTACGACTCCATTCAAGCTCCCCAATCTCGTCACCAGCTCGTTTCTGTCACACCGAACGAAATACTAACTGACCACTTGATATTACCCGGGGCTCCTCGCCCGGTGACGTCCATTGGTCGGTAATTTGAAGCACCTGATTACCTGCCAGACGTTTGACCACGCTTTGCACTTTAGGGTCCTCAATGTCCAAGTTTTGTGACCATCGGATGACCACCATTTTTTTTCTCATCTACGTGGAAGAAGGATCATAGCAATATAGCTAAAACGTTACAGACAATATTTACTTTATTTTGATGAATGAATTGCAAGACTCTGGGTAACAGTTGTGGAACAATACGATACATACGTGTAGACTGAAAGGGCTGGGTATAGGAGAATGGAGGTGTTAAAAAAGAAAGGGAGAAGAAAAAATGTAATTCTTCAAAAATTAATCAATACTTGGAATGCTTTTTTCGTTTTGAAGAAGTAAAAATAA
>JZLH01S0346276.1:0-11818 GCA_001188425.1 Eucidaris tribuloides
AGAGTAAGTTCAAATCAGTTACTGGAATTGTCCAAAGTGTGTTTCCGTAAATGGATAAAACATGCAAAAGGCTTATATTTAAGGCTTCTGCTCGTCAAGTTGTCTATTTTACCTAACAGAACTAAAATGTTGACAATGTGCTATCTTAGCCCTTTTACTTTGCATAGTAATGTAATTATTTTCGGAATTCTCCTCGCGGATGGTCCACTTTGTCATCCATAGACCATACGGCATATTATCTGAGCGTCGCGATGCGAGGTGGATATAATCCTGGAACGCGGGTTCAAGGGTCTGACCCGCTCCTCACTGCCCTCCTCCAGCGCTCGATGTGTTTTCTTCGCGTCGAGAGCCAAGCCCAGAGTCGATATTCGTTTCCAAAGTAACTCATCGTTCATATTTCTGATATGGAAGTGTTTGGGAGTTAGAAATTTGTGCAAAATGACAACAGCTGTCATATGTAAACAGCGATGATGAAAATTCTATATCCAATACAGGTTGATCATCCAATTTCTATCTTACTGTGTGGTGTGTTCATATGCAGTGGGTTCCTGGGTTGGGATTAAGTGTTCACCTGATCCAGAAGGCAATATTTTGGTATGTTGCAAAAATGAGTTTGGATAATATGATAGAGCGTTTTCCGCCACTATAATCTTTCCTAAAAAATGTTGTAGTTTACGGCAGGCTGCATATTGGGGTTGATTTCGGCATGATGTTGTGGAAGGCATGTCACTTTCCAAAGAAGTTACACAAAGCACAAGGGTAGTAATCCTGATTAGCTGCCATTGTTGAGTCTGGCAATCAATAAGAAATTGCTCATGTTGGGAAGAATAGGCTGAACTTCACTGTTGAGTAGGCAGAGATGAGGTGTAGATACAACATTGGCAAGAAAGCCAGTGTACAATCGAAGTTTGTTATATTTCAAAAGTAAATTCATGAGAATCCGTAATATAGCCACCAGGAATAACTTCCAAAATTGTCCTAGTAGCTTCCAGCAGATTGCCGTTTATAATTGCCATGTGGTGTAAGATTCACAAGACCAACCCAGTTTACAACCAAATTTGGCATAGATTGTAACAGCCAGTTCAGAGGGCTACCTGTAAGGCGCACACTCTACTCTACTCATAATAAATGCCATTGTAGTTACACAATGTTAATTTTTAGGCATGCAAAAGAGATGCCCTGCCTTTAAAACAGATATAAATTGAGGTGTAAAAACAGATCGTCGACATTTTTTGTCATCAACTGTTTGCGAGGAAATAAGATATGCAAATTATATCTTCGACGGATTGTTCAATATATATAAGCAACAACTGCTTCTCAAAGAAGAAAAAAAATCAAGTCAAGTCCTGAAATGAGTAAGATAAATACATATTCTCTGTAATACATGTAATTCTAATTCATAATGCCGCATACCAGCGCACCGTTTGCCCATGGGCTCACTTCGTACTCTATCCGGTACGTGCATAACAAGCATCGTTATCACATCGTGTAAGAAAAACAAAATGATGTCATGACACTACATTTTTAATCAGCTTTAACTTTCAGCCAATCACGTTCTTCCACTTTAGGTAAACTTTGCCCTAGTCTAAGATCAATGACACCTATTATATAAAAAACTTTACACTTTGAAAATGGCCCTCAAATTAAAAATTATTTCGAACGTTTGGAATTTTTGTATATACATGAAAAGCTGAAAGTCTCTTCTTTTATATGACACTAAAAATGCTGCTTGAGTGAGCACTGCTCACTTTTGTAAAGGACATGAAAATTAGGTTGCGCAGGAATTGGCTATCCATTTAATTGTAATAAAAGATACAAGCTCTCTTCGATTATGTGTGGAGCTAGGTGGGGATTGGGATACATGTAAATTAAAGATCTTAATGAATGAAAACATGATAGACTACCGTATTGGGGTGAAGGGGTAGTGGGGTACGGGGGAATAGGGGTGGTGGGATGTGAAGGTGTGGGTTGGTGGGATGTGAGGGTGGTGGGGTGTGGTGGATGCGGGGTATAGGAGTGGTGGAGAAGGTGGTGGTGTGTTAGATTTACATAAACCCACCAACCCCACCATCCTCATACCCACCCCACACCCCACCGCCCCCACATCCCACCACCCCATCACCCCAACACCCCATACCCCTTCACCCCAATATGGTAGTCTTTCATGTTTTCAGTCACTAAGATCTTTAATTTACATATCCCAATCCCCACCTACATGTAGCTCCACACAATCAAAGAGAGCTTATATCTTTTGTTACAACATGTACAATGGATAGCCAATTCCTGCGCAACCTAATTTCCATGTCCTTCACAAAAGTGGGCAGTGCTCACTCAAGCATAAAACAATTTCAGACTTTTTAGTGTCATATGAAAGAAGAGACTTTCAGCATTTCATATATATAAAAAATTTCAAAAATTTGAAAATAATTTTCAATTTGGGGGCCATTTCAAAAGTGTAAAGATTTTTTTGAGACGCACTGTAGAGGAGGAACTTGCTCTATTTGTAAAGCGAGTGGTACCTATCGAGAAAACATTTATGTTACTTGTTCCTAGAATAGTTTCAAAAGGGGGGAAGCAAGTTTCGATTTCTGTGACCCGAAAGTATGGAATAGTTTGCCAGCACATGTTCGCTTTTCTACTTCAATTCACTCATTTAAGCAGAAGCTCAAGACATTTCTGTTCTCATTTTAAGGAATTGTAATGTAATTTTGTTACCTGGAGAGCTATGTGTAAAGCGCATAGAGCAGTTTCATATTGATTATGCGCTTTATAAGTGTCAGTTTATTATTATTATTATTATTATTATTATTATTATTATTATTATTAATTCATTATTCATTTTCATTTATTTATTTATTTATTCCAATCTCGATAAAAAAACATGTAAACATAATTATTAGTATATACAAACAGAAAGCAAATCAGACGCAAAATAATCAATACAATATTGCCGTAATAAACAATCAGTGGAAAATGAAAAAGAGAACTTGAAAATAAAGCACAGAGGCCTTGTGAAAAATTGAAAAGAACATATATGTGTCGGCAGTAAAGTAATTACACTTTCAGATACACATGACAGAAAAGACCAGACAACAACTCACTCCCACCCCCACCCCACCCCAGAAAATGAGTAAGCATTATTAAATCACATAATTCAAATATAACACGAGATTAAGGAAGATCTATTTTATGAATACTTGGAAAGGAAATACGTTTTAGGGCATTTTTTAAACAATTTTAAATTTTTGGAGGAACATATTTCACTGGGAATGGAATTATCTATTATTCCCTTCACCATTATGCATCCGAGTGAACATTATGCACGTCGTTTGTGATTGAACAATGCTTCTGTATAGAAGCGATTCCCGGGGTCCGATATAAAAATAAACCAACGCATTCTCTTCTCCGCGAATCCGACTTGAAATTTACCTTTAAAGAAAACGAAATAATTTCCTTTCATTCCCCCCCCCTTCTGCACACAAGTCTAACATGTTCGGTACCTTGTGCACATCTTTCTTCTTTTTTTTTGGGGGGGGGGGTGTATCATTGGAAGCTTTACTTCTTTTTTTGCGAACGGGTTGCAATGATGGAATTTTACCCACCAAGCGGATTAGAAGTTGGTGCGCACGGTGCTCGATAAAATGGGGCGTTGCACAATCTCGTAGGGTGTGTTTTTTGTTTGTTTGTTTGTTTGTTTTTTGCACACGTGTTGAGATTTTTCGGGGTGGCGGACCACTGTCAGACCTGCAACTTTTGAAAGTCTGCTCAACACCGTATGATATCCCATTCTCCACGCTCAAACAGTTTGATTATAAATGCGCAGCGATCCATTCACAATTCATCGCATCAATACGAGGTATACCATATATTTAGTAAATAAAACCATTCTTAATTTTAGGAGAAATAAAAAAAAGGTGCAGCTAGAACCAAAGTGATTGAAAGTTATGCCAGTATGTGCATTAACTGCGGTGTATCTCCTGACTGGAATTATTTGTCTTGTTTACTATAGGAGAATTAAACGTGAACACACCAGGACTTTATTTCCTCGAACCCCGAGAGAAATTAATCCCATAGAAAGCTACACAACATTTTTTTTGTCACAAGGCATACTGATGGAAGTATTTTTTTAAATGAGTGCACGATTGACTACAAAAATTTCACATTGATTCCTTGCACTGTTTACTTGATTCTAGAATAGTTGTACTCCAAGTTGAGGTCTACCCCCAATCAATTTTTACCTCAGTGGACAGTGCCACTACGAGCTAAATGTAATACGTCAGATGACCTTATATTCATTTTGTGCCAGCACAGAAGTAGGTCAACTGTCTGGTATTACGTAAGTACTTTAATAGGCCTGAAGTGAGATCTGAAACTGTGTGAATAGAACATACAATGCACAACTATCGTTTTTTATTCAAAATCTGGATAATTTATGATCTCCAGATTTCACGGGTATGTGCTTTATGGCCTCACGACATAGATAATGTTTTGTTGTGTTACGGGAGGGTTGCAAATGAGATTCCCTACCTTTAATACACTGGACGGTTGAATAATTATTTTGCAGGGACAGACTTTATTTTGGCACTAAAATTCCACAGCGCCTTGAGCCAAGGCTAATCTTGTTGGAGCTATAACACAGGGCCTATGATAGTATTAGTCTGCAGCACAGATTGTTCAGACCCTGATTTGCGTAGGACGACGGACAAGGGTTTGTGCCTGCAAACTACCGGTTTTGAAGTGTACTTGTGCCTTCTTTAAGAACACATTTTGTGATGGCCTTTCAAAATGTACCCTTTATCATGCTCACCGTTGCCATAGAAACCGGGAGGCCGGTTGTATGATGACCAACTCAAAACAGCTCGGTTTACTAATTAAATCAGGAAGTATTAGTAATTACGTTAGTAAACCCAAAGAGCTATTGGTAAACCTCTAAAGCGTTACATTTTGCATTAACATTCGACCGTGGAGCTATATACAGTCACAGACATTACCAAAACAGGTGTACATGTAATGTACCGCATATAAGATGTCCGTAAGATGTCTACATTTGAGGCTGAGTAAATGTGAAGGAATCATAGTTTTACCGTCTTCAACACTGCCCACCGTCAAGGCCCAACTCAATCACCGACGGGATGTGAACTAGTCTTAAAATACAGGCATATATTGACAAATATAGACTGTTGCCGTGCGATAATCTACATACTGCCGGAGGAAAACAAATTTTGTATTTTGCCACACCAATGTGGCTGTTTCTGTTGCATTATGGGTATCATTAGTGCCCCACTTTTATAATTCAAGTCAAAAGAGGGGGTTAAATGCTCCATCGCTCATGACAGTGGGCCTTTAAAGACAAAAGAAACATCCTGCAAAATTGTATTCGCCGTTGTTTGGTCACCCCTTCACTTTTCGTGTTTTCGCTAGTATCTGGTAGGAAAAAAAAGTCTTGGCCGGATAATTAGTTTTCGTCATCGCCTGGCACCCCCCCCCCACACACACACACACCCAAACATGTGCACTTTCTCAAGGGCAGCACGAAAGGGGGTGGGGTGACTTTGTCGGATGGTCTTTGGTTATGAAATAATTTGTTTTTGGTAGGTAAAACTGTTTTTCGTCGTCCTTGCCAACCCCACTCAAAATGGTCTAGTGACGCCCCTACACTTTCTACGTTTGCAGCTCGCAATATGGAGAGGATTTTTTTTTTTTGGGGGGGGGGAGGGGGTGGCAACATTTTGCCGACAGATTTCGCCCCTACCCATACAATTTTACTCTGGCGCCGCGTCTGACAAACGGTACTTATCTCTTTGGCAGCATTTTGAGGTAAAAAATGGGCGGAGTGATCTTAGAAAATAGTAGAGCAAAGTATGATAACGCCCATACATACACGTATTAACACTGATAACACTTGCCTGCACATCGTTTCGCGTTGTGGAGGTCAATTAAACATGTCAACCGTTTAACGGGGGGGGGGGGGGGGTGCGATCTTGGACAATAGTACAGCAGAGTATAACAACGCTGATAACACAAGCTAATACAAAGTTTAACATTTTACGAGTTTACAACATTCAAACTTTGAGGGGGGGGGGGCAATCTCGGACAATAGTACGGAGTATAATAACACCAATACATAACAATGATAACTCTACATCGTTAAACATTTTAGTGGTCAATTACAAACAGATCACGTTTTATGGGGGTAATCTTGTAAATAAAGGGTACAGCAGATGACAACAACACTGATAACACATGCTAATACATTGATTAACATTGTGGGGGTCTGTTAAAAATTGCCAAACTTTGATTAAGGTGAACTTGCAGAATAGTACAGAGTATAATAACAGAACTGATAAAACATGCTAATACATAAATTAGTTTAACATTTTACGGGGTCAATTAACAAAACTCAAACTATTAGGACGAACTTGGAAAATGGTACAGCAGTGTATGATAACAACGCTGATAAAGCATGCTAAAACATAGTGAAATATTTTGGGAGTCAATTAAACATGTCAAACTTTGATGGGGTGGGGGCAATCTTGGAAAATAGTACAGAGTGTGATAACACCCACACATAACAATGACGGCACATGCTAATACATATAGTTTAACATTTTACGGGTCAATGTATCCAATGTTAGTTATTTTACTTGTCACGTTTTTGTTCATTCCCTTTTATCACGAATCATTATAATTATTTGTAAATATTGTAATTGTGATGATTTGACTTAATAAAACATATAAATACAAAAAAAATATTTTACGAGTCAATGAACAAACTTTGATTAGGGCAAACTTGGAAAATAGTACCACAGGCCATACTGTTTGGGGTGTTCAAACACCCCCATTTGTCGAAAGGGGAGTGTTTCAGGTGTCAAACACCCCCCTTTAGGAAAAGGGAGGTGTTTGAAATTTTGGATTTTTTGTTCGCCGCTACCCCACCCCCCCCCCCCTCCACGGAGCGATTTTTCGGCGGCTGGGCTGACTGTAGAAAATTTCTGACCTCGGATTTGGAATGAAAAATTGTTCACTTTTCGGCGGCTGGGCTGACTGGGAAATTTTTTGATCTCGGATTTGGAATGATTTTTTTTTCACTTTTCGGCGGCTGGGCTGACTGCGAAAAAAATTAGACCTAGGCTAGGATTTGGCCGCGGATGAACACCCCCCCCCCCCTTTGCAAAATCCTGCGTACGCCTATGCCGCACGGTATGATAACAACACTGATAACATATGCTAATATATTGTTTACCATTTTGCAGGTTAATTAACAAATGCAAACTTTGATTTGGGCGAACTTGGACAATAGTAAAGCAGAGTATGATAACAACACTGATGAAGTCTGCCAATACACAGTTGAACAGTTTAATGGTCAATTAACAATTAAATGCAAACTTTGATTAGGGCGAACTTGGAAACTAGTGAAGCAAAGTGTAACAACACTGATAACACATGCTAATACGTAGTATAACATATTTGGGATAAATTAACAATCTTTGATTAGGGCGAACTTGGAAAATAGTAGAGCAGATTATGGTTGCAACACTGATAATTTATGCTAATACATATTATAATAGTTTGCGGGTCACATTAAAAAAGGGCCAAACTTCGATTGGGAAGAACTTGGAAAATAGTAAAGCAGAGTATGATAAGACACTGATAAAGCATGATAATACACAGTTGAACCGTTTACTGGTCAATTAACAATCAAACACAAATTTTGATTAGGGTGAACTTGGAAAATAGTGCAACAAAGTATGACAACACTGATAACACATGCTAATACATAGTATAACATTTCAGGGATCAATTAACAAACTTTGATTAGGGCGAACTTGGAAAATAGTACAGCAGAGTATGATAACAACACTGATAACATAATTATACTAATACATAGTTAATGGTATAGACTAACATTTACCACAGTTAAAAAAATCTGAGCTACATGATTCCCCATGCTACCATTGTCTTTGATAAGGTCTAAAAATGAAGCCCAGGAAAAATTGTGTTTCAAAATTATTATTTAGTGCTTTAAAAAGTGAAAATCGTAAGTTGATCGGATTCACCTACCCATTTTCTCCCATAGACTTACTGTGTGTACACCTAGGCTATTTAAACTCGCCCCGAGTTTTAATTGTTTATTCATGCATAACATGTCATTGGCAGCGTAACTTTCCAAACTTTTTTTTATTCTAGGGTGTTTATTTGTCCATATGAACACTAGTAGTTCAGATATCAAAATTTGACAATTTTTTTAATTGAAACTCCAGGGAAGTGTCTCTCTCACACCTCCCTAGTTTAAAGGCAGTCATTTGCAAACATCCCCGCAGACCAGTAAAAGATAACCCATGCCCTTAGGCTATGGATGAAGGGCATGTCTGTGAAATCTGGGGGTCAGTAATTACTTAGAATTTGAAAAATGCGAAAGAAAAATAATGGCTTTTTAGTGTACGTTCTATGGTAGGATTTTTTTCGCGAGAAAAAATTCAAATCAGAGTCTAACGGTCACTATAATTCCACCAAAACTGAGTTTCTAACTCCTATATTTTGCTAAAGGGTCTCAGATGGCATTTTCTTATAAATGCCATTGTATTTATACAATGTTAATTTTTAGGCATGTAAAAGAGATGCCCTGCCTTTAAACAGTGTGGGGGTCAATTAAAATAATCAAACGTTGATTGGGGGGGGGGGCGATCTTGGACAATAGAACAGAGTATGAAAACACCCATACATAACACCGTTAACACATGCTATACATTGTTTGACATTGTGGGGGGCAATCTAAAAATGTTAGAATGTGATGATAGTGCTTTCATGAGCACATACTATATGTAATGTACACATCCTCAAATTATAACATTTGAGAAAGTTATACTGACAAGAGAGACATGTATGGATGAATAAAGCATTATGATCATGGACAGTATAGCCACTCATAGACTCTTACCTTTTGAAAGCACTAAATGATCGCTATAAAGTACATTTTATACCTGACTCTTTGATTTCAAAAAGGACAATGTAGCTCAGATTTGGTTTAACCCTAAAAGGACTGGGCTATTTCGTAAGTGTTGAGGACTGGGGGGGGGGGGGGCGTGATACCCCCCCCCTTCTGATCTCGGCCGTGGAGCGCGCGACCGCGCTGAAATTTGGTATGCAGGTTCCTTTCAACATAAACTCTAAGTCTGTATAGTAATTTTGGGGTAAAAAATCGAACTCTAATTAATATGAATTTCTTATGCAAATTTATGCATGAAAAAACATGATTTGCATATAAAACACTCAATTTCACTTGAAAGATTGTAATTTTTGGCAGAAGTGATCTTTGTGACCTTCTTAATTAGTTTTCATCATTTCAAATGGCAAAAGTCAATTTTTTCTTTATGTATTTCTTTGTTTTTCGAATTTCTTATGTATTTCTTTGTTTTTGTAACTTTTGTTTTTCATTTTTTTTACATGAAATTTATTGCAGACCATTAAAAAACCAAAATAAGCTGAAAATTAATCATGAAGGTCAATTATAATAGAAAATAATGACCTTTTTGTGAATTTCAAGATATCAGACAAACTCCATTGACTTTGTACACAAATCACTGAGCCATTTTTCGGCCATTTTTGGCATGACATTGTCTCACGAAAAGTCATGTGGCATCGCGATGCTGTACCCGTTTGTCCCAACTTTGGTCTCTATAGTTGCGCAAGACTTCAGAGAAAAAAGTCACAGAATTGCACGGTATTACCATTGTGCATTTCAAAAAACTGCGCGAAATGTCGAAGGGGGGGCATCACGCCCCCCCCAGTCCTAATTAGGGTTAAACTGAAATAACTCTTTAAAACGATGTCATTAGAATCGAAGCGTGTATGTAAAGGCCACCGCACACTACAGACTTTTGTCGTACGACTGCACCGACTTATATCCGAAATAAAAAACAAAGCTTATATTTCGTACACGCTGATTTATTTCCGGGATTTATTTCAGATGCAAATCGGTAAGTCGTGCGACGGAAAATCGCATAGTGTGCGGTGGCCTTAAAAGGGACTAACCGACAAAAAAAATCAATTTTCAGGAAAAGGGGTTTAAAGTTTGCGAAGTCCAGAGGAAGAAAGAAGGGGGTTTAAAAAATTGGGGAGAGGGGGGGGGGGGGGAGTAACAGTCCTGATATTGTACAAGTAACATCACGTCGGTTTTCCGGCGGAAGAGCCTTAGCATAATTATTTTCCCGGCAGAAAATTGCCTCTAACTTTAAAAAACCACTGGCTCTTTTCACATGAAATCAAAGTAGTGTGATAGTTTTAGATCTTTCTGTCAGTCTATAAAGTGCAAATATCAAATAAGGTAATATTTCTCAAATCAGAGAAAATTTGCTGTTAAGGCCTTTCTGCCGGGAACATATGTTCGGGCCCTTCCGTCGGACAAGCGACGATTAAAAGACCGTACTGAACCTGAATCCTTGCAGTGTTTCGATCTCATTTTCGAACAAAATATCACTTAGCTCACTTTACCTCTGAGCTCCACGCTTCGGTTATTTGTGTTTTTGAAACACCGTGGGATGTTGTACTTTCAGGCAAAATTTGAAGAAGAAATAATGATTCTATTGAAAGATATTCAAATCAAAATGTTTTGATAATTGCAATGATTCTAATGTAGGCCTAAATGACAGACACAAATGGCGCATTTATGAGAAGTGATACTTTTGTGACTTGCTTATACTTTTGCCACAGTAAGGCAGAATTAGTTTCACGTTGGCTACGAGGTAAATACAACAAGCAACTACAAACGATAAAGATATTTTTTTCCCGCCAAAATGTTAAGTTTTGATACATACCGTTTATCATTGTTCTCTGCCATTTTGTTGACCGGACAAGTCACTGGATAGACGAGTGAATCACTATACACAGAAAACGGCGTTTAAAACAGATCAACTTGCGTTATATTCCTAGATGAATACAGATGACGTACAGTCGTTCGCAATTATTCGTAGCAGCATATTCCTTTAGGACGGGATATCATTCTGAGATCAAAATGAAACGATGAGTCGGCGTTCCAGCAAGCCCTTTCCGTAGAGCCGCATCATCGCCGTGCCGTGCGCAGCATCTTTCAAGCATATCCAGCGTGTGCAAAAAAAGGAGGCGTTTCCTCCATGTTTTTTACGGAAGTAAACCACCACCAGTACAGAGGAAAAATGGATCATAACGCGTTTCACATTGTCGTATAATTAGTTGGTAACGTGTATAAAAAAAAATGTATGTATGTGTTTTCCGATTATAAAGAAAGAAATTACAAACGGCCGCATAGCCCGTATCTAGCGATGCCTCATTGACACCGCTGTTCTTCCACGCATTCTAAAACTGGTTGTGTAAAAATTACACAACCCTTTTTATTATCAAGATTGGTTAGACAAGGGAATTATGTTTATCTCTGATTCACTTGATCCTCCTCATCCAGGCAGTAAATTATTTGAAGAACTTGTGTTAGACTATTAAAGTTATTAAAGAGAGGACAAAACAATTTTTACAGTTTTTGAAAAAAAATGTTTGGCTTTGACAACGACAAATTTCTTACTAATTTTGCTTAAATACTATATTTACATATGCAAATTCCAAAATAAATTGCCATCTTTTGACGGCTACAAAGCATACACTGTCAATAATAAGGATCTGGAATACAGGATTGCTGAAAAGAACAAGAAGTTAGCTTTTCATTTTAAGAAATGGAAATTTATATTATGATCACTCAATTATTTCCATGATTTGTATAATAATACATGTACTCTTGATGTCTTATGAGAGTTTAAGATGACTGCCAACTCACAAGGTGACTGATTGTCTA
>JZLH01S0346276.1:12642-24960 GCA_001188425.1 Eucidaris tribuloides
TCACCATAGTAAGTACTGTACTTTGTGATTTTTTTTTATATACAGCACCTTTAAGTTATGAAAGGTTGACGCCCGTTCTAAATGATATTTCGTCAGTAGATTTGGGGGACTTCCCGTGACCTTCACCGGGCCTTCATCATTTTGTTTTGTCTACCTCGCTCTGACCCCACACACAAACACACCCACACACACACAGACACCCACACGCAGACACATACAGGCACACACACACACACACACACACACACACACACACACACACACACACACACACACACACACACACACACACACACACACACACACACACACACACACACACACACACACACACACACACACACACACACACACACACACACACGCACACACACACACATGGCAACACCTACTCCATGTAGCCTACATAATGAGATGAAACTGCCCCCGCGCGGGGCCAGAGCGAGGTAGACAAAACAAAATGATGAAGGCCCGGTGAAGGTCACGGGAAGTCCCCCAAATCTACTGGCGAAATATCATTTAGAACGGGTGTCAACCTGTAATAGCTTAAAGTGATAGGCTAACATTGTGGAGCTTCAATTTAAAAAAAAAAATTGTCAAATTTTGATATCTGAACTACATAGTAGTGTTCATATGGGCAAATAAACACCCTAGAATAAAAAAGTTTGGAAAGTTACACTGCCAATGGCAAGTTATGCATGAATAAACAATTAAAACTCGGGGCGAGTTTAAATAGCGTAGGTGTACACACAGTAAGTCTATGGGAGAAAATGGGCAGGTGAATCCGATCAACTTAGGATTTTCACTTTTTTAAAGCACTAAATAATCATTTTGAAATACAATTTTTTTCAGGCGTCATTTTTAGACCTTATCAAAGACAATGTATAGCATGGGGAATCATGTAGCTCAGATTTTTGAACTGTGGTAAATGTTAGCCAATACCTTTAAAGGTGCTGTAGATTAAAAAAAAACCATTACAAAGTACAGTACTTACTATGGTGATAGACAATCAGTCACCTTGTGAGTTGGCAGTCATCTTAAACTCTCATAAGACATCAAGAGTACATGTATTATTAATACAAATCATGGAAATAATTGCGTGATCATAATATAAATTTCCAAGCTAACTTGTTGTTCTTTTTAGCAATCCTGTATTCCAGATCCTTATTATTGACAGTGCATGCTTTGTAGCCTTCAAAAGATCGCAATTTATTTTGGAATTTGCATAATGAATGTAGTATTTAAGCAAAAGAAACACACAAGTAAGAAATCTGTCGTTGTCAAAGCCAAACATTTTTTCAAAAACTGTAGGATTGAAAAATTGTTTTGTCCTGTCTTTAATAACTTTAATAGTCTCCTCCCACACAGGCTGAACCATAGGACACTCAATAAACAAATGAATGTAAGTTTCTGGGGTAATATTACAAAAGGCACAATTCGGCGAATCTTTCTTCTTTATTTTGTACAAAAACTCATTCAACCCTTTTGCTTTATGAAATAATTTGAAATAAAACGAACAAATACGTGTGATAATGGTAGATTTGAAATTATTAACGTGGATTTTTTTCCCAATTCTCTTGATCCGAGGCAGAAAAATTTCTCCAAAAATCAATTTTTCTTTCAGGGATACAAGAATCTAATATAACACTGTAAACATATTTTGGGACTTTCTTTGTAATAAATAGCTTCGCCTTAATTTCAGCAAATATCATATTGGGTGTTAAATGTGACACCACCAACCAATCTTCTAGAATATTTTTCATTAAAAAATTATACTTCCTCCTATCCTGCAAATTAATATCAAAATCTAACACAAGTTCTTCAAATAATTTACTGCCTGGATGAGGAGGATCAAGTAAATCAGGGATAAACATAATTCCCTTGTCTAACCAATCTTGATGATAAAAAAAATATTGTTTTGATTTTGAATTAATGTTTTTATTATACCAAATACATTGACAGTCACCAATAGATGAGAATGGGATATCCCATTGGAGCTTAACATTTCTCGGAATAAATACCATGTTTAGAGCGATTCTGCCAATTGACATGTGGATAATTTATCAAGAACACTTACAGGTGCATGTTTGTCATAACATATCTTTCTTAGCAGTAAAACGATTTAAAAGACAAATTTCTATTGTCTTCCATACACTTTCATAATTATCATCTAACAACAATTTTACCCATAACATTGTTTTGTGCCAGAGAGAAACTATAAGGATCAATCATGCGCAAACCACCAAAAGAAAAATCATTACACATAAAGTGTCTTTTGACCCTATCGCTGCCTTTATTCTAAATAAACTTAAACAATAACGTATTCAATTGTTTAAAAAATGATTTTGGTAATTTAATACAAAGTACTGAGAAAAAATAAAGAAGCTGTGGCAGCAATATAGGGTCTTTATCACACAGATCTTCCCGACGAGAGATAAATTTCTTGCACGCCAGCAATTTAAAGTAGATTTAAAGTTTAACTTTGTGGTTAAGCTCATACAACTGTTTTGTATTCAATGAAAAATGAATTCCCAAAGTTTTAAAAGTAAATTTATTCCATTTTAAACCATTCTCAGAAAACGGGTGAGAAAGAGAACCCTCTTTTGAACCGATCCATATTGCTTCTGATTTGGATATGTTAAGTTTACAACCAGAGCTCTCAGAAAAAAATAAATTGTATCGAACAAAGATCGGAATGAATTTTCTGAACCATCGATAAAACACGTTGAATCATCAGCCAATAGGGAAATCTTTAGATCCTTATCTTCAACTGGTATACCTGTAATATTTGGGTTTTGTCTAATGGCAAGGGCCATACATTCAATAACCAATAAAAATAAATAAGGGGATATAGGGCACCCTTGGAAAATACCTCGCTGCATATCAATAGATTTGGTCAAATGACCATAATTGGTTACATAACTTTTTCTTTCTGAATAAAAAACTTTAATCCAATTAATGAACTCATCACTAAAATTACATTTTTTCAGAACACACAAGAGAAATTTGTGAGAAACACTATCAAAGGCCTTTTGAATATCAAGTAAGAGAATCGCGCCCGGAATATTTTTTATTTTTGTGTATTCAATTATATCAGTGATCAGGCGAACATTATTTCCAATATTTCTGCCTTTTAAAAAAAACAGATTGATCTGAGTGAATTAAATATGACAAACATCTTTTAAGCCGGTTTGCAATAGTTTTAGCTAAGATTTTATAATCAACTGTTAAAAGAGTGATGGGTCTATAATTTTTCAAATAATAACTGTCTTTGTCCTTTTTAAGAATTAAGGTAATAACTCCATTTCTTTGAGAAGAAGACATTACACCGTTTTGAAGAGGAAAGTGAAATGAACGTAAAAGCATGTCAGATATGTCCTTCCAAAATACAATATAAAATTCCACAGACAGACCATCGAAACCAGGTGATTTATTGTGTTTCATTGAGAGAACAGTCTCATATAATTCTTGTTTAGAAATTGGTTTATCAAGAAAAACTTTATCAGCTTCATCTAAATAAGGAACTTCTATAGAATCTAAAAAATTGTCAAATATTATATCTTGACAGCTGCTATATTTTTTCTTTGTACAGATTCTAATAAAACGAATGAATTTGTTCAAGTATCTTGTGTTGATTTACACAAATATTTTCGTTTTCATCTTTTAATGTAAAAATACTCCTTTTTTCTCCCATTCTTTTCTCTAAATTACAAAAATACCTTGAACTTTTTTCTCCTTCCTGAGCCCATCTGATTCTAGAGCGAATAATAAGACCTTTAGTTTCTTCGTCTAAAATACCATTTAATGCATGGACTAACACCTCCTTTTCAGCAAGTAGTTCTTCATTATGTATATCATTACTTAAACCTCTATCAATTTCTTCTATATCTTTCAATAACTGTTTTTTGGCGAATTTTTTTTCTTTCTTTTTCCTAGCGCAATCCCTGTTATTGTACATTTTAAAGCATCCCATCATATATTAGGATTACACTCAGAGTTTGAATGAATTACTTTAAATTCTTCAATTTTCTCCTTAATGGTCTGAATGAAATCTGTATCCTTGTGTAAATATTGACAGTTCAGTTTCCAGAATGACCTGCCTCTAGCTGGCTGAACTCCTTTAAACTTCAACATAACAGCAGAATGGTCAGACTGAATGCCTGGGATTATTTTAGATTGTAAACAATTTGTAACAAAATTGTCTGAGACAAGAATAAAATCAAGTCTAGATAAAACTTGGGGATTCTTTTGGTGTCTGGAATACTGTTTCAGATTTTCATGAAAATTACGCCAAATGTCACACAAATTAAATTCCTGAATCAAAGTTAATGAAGTGTTTCTCGCTTTCACATTAGTGTGAGACTCCTTGCCACCTTTATAATCCAAGGGTCGCAAAACAACATTAAAATCCCCAGCACATAATATTGAGGAATAATCAAATTGATCTAACCTACTAAAAACTTCAAGAAATTTTTTTTGATCATCATTTTTTTGGGCCATACACCTTGAGCAGAAGTAAGGGTACATCATTTATATTTGCAGATATTATTCAAATCTACCATTTGGATCATTGTACATTGATTTAAAAGTTTAGAGGAATGGATCTCTTGGAGAAATATTATGTCACTCTCAAGTGAACTTAAATGATGGAAAATTTTCCGTCTTTTAACATAATTTTGTAAACCCCTACAGTTAAAAGTTATTAGTTTAAAATCCATAATTTCAATCTAAAAATAACTAATATCTAATATACTGAAAAGTGAAAACTCAAACAACCAAAAAGACTGCAAATCATAACTGTGAAAATATCTCGGTATGCAGCTTACACATACAATGAATTCACTGCCGCAGCAATGATCACTAAACAAGGTCATCGAGCAAATAAACAATTTCTCTTGTAAACCATTCTTGTCACCAAAAAAAAAACAACACAAAAAATAAAGGTCTATTCAGAGCATGGCAAAACATGAGCAGAGCGCAGGCGCAAGGTAAAGAATGCAGGTCCTCAAATTAGAGCACGGACCTGCAAGTACCAAAATGCGAACACAGCAGCTATGTATGGAGCCAAACCCCACATATGCACATAATTCACAAACTAAAATTACTTAAAAAAAAAAAACAAAAACAAACATAATTAATCATACTCGATCAGTATAGTTAAAACAGATATGTACATGTACAGGCAATGTACTAAATGAGGTCAACTACAGAGGGGGCACGCCCCTCCCACCTCTGTAAAACCTCCTACAACAACATCAACAAAAACCCCATAAAAACAATGAACTGAAGGTTAAATTGAAAATAATTATGGGCTGAAAACATATTTTCAACAAAAACAATTGAACGTTTTAAATACTTTTATACATGTATCAATATAACAAAAAGTATTCAGTTATCATTCTCTCAGTCTGAGTTCACGGCACAATCTGCAGTTTTCCTGTGCTCTGGACTCTATAAGCCAACTTGGCCGGGAACGGGAAAAATGGCTTCTTCCCCTCCATCTTGAGCTTCTTGCGCTGCTCCATCTTGTTTCTCCTTAACTGTTGTACGCGCTTACTGAAGTCCTCAGCTACAAACAACTCCTTTCCTTTGTATTCCTTCTCCTTGAACACTTTTACACACGATGCACGGACCTTTTCCTTTTTGAGAAATGACCCAAAGCACACATGAATCATCCTGGGCTTGGTAGGGCGACCTGGGTCATGAGAAGGGGGCTGGGGTCCAGGGACAGTGGGTGTGCGGTGCCGGTGCGGTGGCACTTCTCAATGCTGCTGGAGACAGCCCAACAAAAGATTGAAGCACATCGTTGACTATACGTTAATACATACTTCTCGAGGACCCGATGCTGGAACTTCGGGGACCCCGTGGAACACCCGGTTCATCCTTAATTAAACGATTCTCGATGTCATCGATTTTGAGTGCAAGCATGGTATTTCATCCTTCAATTTGTTGACTTGTGATTGTAGATTCTCGACCACAATCTCACTTGTAATTTTTGACGAAATAGCTTCCAGTCTCTTAGCTACAATATCGTCTAACCGACGTTCCAGCCTTGCCTCGAACCATGGACCTACTAGTAGGTCCATGCTCGAACCCAGTAAAAAAGGATGTAAACCAGGCAGGAGGTTGAGGGTCAGACTCCGAGTTCGCCGCAGCCTTGACGGGGTCGTCAGCAGCCATGACTGACCTCTGCTGGTTTCTGTACGCACACTAGCAACCGTCGCGGGATGTACGCATGCGAATTACTCCATCACAGTTCTACGCTTTTTCTAGACGAGATTTTTCAGGGGTAAGAAGGTTGCTTATTAAGTATTAGGCATGATTGTTTAGACCAAAATTATCTATAACCTCAAATAATCAGTTTTTACCGAGTATTTATTACCACCACTCATTCTTGATCGTGGATTTTGTCAGCAAAACGGAGCTCACAGGACGAGTTCACATGCTGCGTATGCCGGTTATGGAATCGTCCCTCCCAGCAATAACAGTCTATTAAGGGAAGAAGGCGCCAGCCAGACTAACAAGGCACATAGTTAGAAATAAAATGACATTGTAGAGTATTGTTGAGAATTATGGTACATAGGTGACAAAAACAGCCTAAATAAGCGGGTACTGTGTTTAGATACACCTCATCAAGGCCCCTATGAAATTTAGTTAATTTTGATGTTTATTTAAACGTCTTTGTAAGTTTTAACCACTAGACAAAACTTGCAGAAACAGCCTATAGGGGCGAGGAGCTTATCAATTCAAACAGTTGCATACATTACCACGGTCGGCTTTACAGCACGTCGAGTGGCATCATTGGGTAGCCATGGTCAGCTCCCTGCGTGCACAGTGCCAATCTGATTGGTTGACAAGAACTCAAATATTTTCTTAACTTATGCCTGTTAGTTGCTGGCGCCTTCTCCCTTTAAGTTTTGTGTTCTAGGTTGTTTATCTGTCCATTCAGACACTGTCAGGCAGCACAGATAAAACAGTTTGACATTTTTTTTTAATGGTGCTTCCACAATCGTTACCTTCACCACAATTGGCCATTCATAGCTGATCGTGGAATTTTTGCGCACTTCTGTAAATTTCACGTTTCGATTCCCATGAATGGCATTTTCTCAAAGGCTCCAACAATGATGCTAGATGTGCTCCGCAAGTACAGATCGCCAAATGAATCGCAGCCAATCTTGTTCGGTCTATATGTGGGCATGGTGTTGGCCTAGTAGTCCAAGGTTAATCCCGATCACCGCGGTGATTTAGAAGCACGATATAGATGCCATCTTTCACGCTTTGCTACGATCTGATGCGATGATTAGGTTGACTATTCATCGTGGTGTTCGTAGAACATATTTGAACCGTCCAAAATTGTTGCTACGATCAACACGATCGTCACGACTTTCGGACCACAAGTTTTAATTGGATCTGATGAGATCATTATACGATTACTCCACCATTTAGACCAAGATTTCAAGCGAGGAGCGATTCAGAGAATGATATTCGTTCGGCGGTAGAGTGATTCTCTGATTGTTCGTTTCACGTTAAACGTGAGGGTGGAGAGTGCTCTCCTAAGCGTATCATTTCCTTAAGACGGGATGCAGAGGACACTTAGCTTCACGCTACCTTAAAGATCCCGGGTCAGACTGACTCGGAAAAGAAATCCGTTGGGGACACACTCGGAAAAGGGTAAATTTTAACCAAATTCCGGGCCAAGGTTGGCCAAAATATGAGTCAACCTGGCTTGGATTTTGGTCAGACTTGACCCGGAATTTGGTTAAAATTGACACTTTTCCAAGTGTGCCCCCAACAGATCCTTTCTCCGAGTCAGACTGACCCGGAATTTTTAAGAGTGAATCTTTCTGCGGGTTGAATTTGTTAATATTATAAAGCTCTGGCCGTCCAGCCAGTGTTGTTGATAATGAAATCTGTTTAAAACACATACATGAACATAATTAATAATCAGTGTTAGATAGATAAAATCCTGCCATTCATTTTGCATAGAGACTCGATGTCGAGTCCGAGTCCCAAGTCAACTAAATTGGACTCGAGTCTGGACTCGACTACAACACTGTTAGTAACATACACAAAAATATGCATAGTACACTCTAAAAACAAGTGATTACTCAGTGGATAACCCCCTTTTAACAATTGAATGTGTTAAATTTGATATCTTACATGTAAAAGTATATAGGAGGTGTTGCGCACGTTTAACACATCACGTCTGAGACCTATATTAATGTGTTCCTCTGCCCCGGTAGTGAAAAGTTTTGGCTTACAGGCATCGTACACCTGCATAACAATGTTTCTAGTTTAAAAAAAAAATCTGACCAACACCGTTTCCCATGCTACCTGTATCTCTGATAAGGTCTAAAATGAAGTCCTGAAAAATTGTAGTTTAAAACGATCATTAAAGGCAAGGTTCACCCTGACAAAAAGTTGGTTTTAATAAAAGCAGAACAATGAGAGAAACATATTAATGACAGTTTGGCGAAAATCCACCAAAGAATAACAGAGTTATGAAGTTTCAAAGTTTTAAATTTGTGACGTCACATGCGAGCAGCTCCCCATATATCATGTGATATAAATTCCATAAAAGTGCCGTTTTCTCAGAAATTTGAAAATCATTTTTTCTGTGCATTCACTATATTATCAGAAACATTATTTCATACATGCAACTATTAAAAAGAAACCATTCAATTATCATGAACTAATGAAAAAAAATGCAATTTATGGAATTTATATTACATGACATTATGGGGAGCTGCTCGCATGTGACATCACAAATTTAAAACTTTGAAACTTCATAACTCTGTTATTCTTTGGTGGATTTTCGCCAAACTTTCATTAATATGTTTCTCTCATTGTTCTGCTTTTATTAAAACCAACTTGCTGTCAGGGTGAACCTTGCCTTTAAGTGCTTTGAAAAAGTGAAAATCATTCAACGAACATTCCAGTTTTCCCCATTGACGGTTTTGTTGCAAAAATTGTCATCGGCTGAAATTATTCATAATTCAAAATAAGCTTAATTCAAATTCCAAAGATACACATAAATCTTCACCTCTGACAAAAGCTTTAGGACTGAAATGTCTTCAGATTTCGTGAAGATAAGCGCTGAAAACTGTAAACAGAATGCACGCGACGTAATGTCAAATTCAGTGAGCGACGCGTACGTCGTTCGAGGCAAGGTTTACCCTGGAGTCAAGTTGGTTTTAATAAAAGCAAAGGAATGAGATAAACATACGCTCATGCTCATAATTCTGGAATATTTTGTTGATACTTAAGTTCTTTCTCCTATATCGTCCAAAATTTTCAAGACAAGTGTTTATTTTACAAAAACGCTGTATGTGAAGCAATTTTTGGATTTCATGAGATGACTAAATTAAAAACTAAAATACGTTTGAGCGCAATAACAATTATATATTATTTTTTTTTAATCCACAAAAATCATGAAAAAAGTATTAAATTAAAGTAATTTAAAAACAACAACCCCCAAAAAACTGATAAATTTGTAACTAATGTCACTTATCAAATTAACATCAGAATTGTCTGTTGCAAGTCTAATAACGAGCGTAACCACCACGTGACTCAACAACAAAAACAAAAACCGCCATTTATAAACACAGGTTTTAGTGTCGAGTCGGACGCTGCAAAATGCACAGCATTCCTGAAATACTTAGATTATAATTGTTTCATCTGGGGTGAGCAAATATTAATCTCAGATGTACCGTTCACGGAAAAATGGCAACTTCTAAAATGTTTCTAAAATATTCCATAATTATGAGCATGAGTGTATAAATGAAAGTTTGGCGAAAATCCACCAAAGAATAGCCAAATTATAACGTTTGAAACTTTAAATTTTGTGACGTCACATACGAGCATGCAGCTCCCCATAATGTTATGTAATATTAATTCCATAAATTGCCACTTTATATTGGTTCATGATAATTTATTTTTTTCATAGAAGCATGTATGAAATAATGTTTCTAATTATAAACTGAATGCACATGTAACATCATTTTCAATTTTCTGAGAAAATGACACTTCATGGAATTTATAATACATGCATGACAATGGGGAGGTGACGTCACAAATTTGAAATTTTAAATATTCATAACTCTCTTATTCTTCCATGAATTTTCGCCAAACCTTCATTAATGGTTTTTCTCATTTTTCTGCTTTTATTAAAATCAGTTTGACATCAGGGTGGACCTTGCCTTGATTCGCTGGATTTGAATTTTACACAGCCATTGATCAAGAAAGACTTACTGCAAGGCCTGATCCGTGTATCACCTCGTGGAGACTAAATATCTAGGACGCAAATCCAGGAGGACAGGGGGACATGCCCCCCCCCCCACGATTTTGACGGTGGGAGACACAATATCAAATGTCCCCCAAAAAAGTCTGTGATTGTGGTTTGGCTAGTAATTTGGCAGGTAAAAAAAAATGGCGGGCAAAAAAAAATATGGTTTTGGTCGTCGTCGGCTCCCTGCGCCCCCCGCTTGTCAGAAATTTTTTGGCTAGTAATTTGGCAGATAAAAAAAAAATGGTGAGCAAAAAAAAAGGGTTTTGGTCGTAGTCGTCCCCTGCTTGTCAGAAATTGTTTGCCTAGAAATTTGGCTAGTACAAAAAAAAAATGGCTGGCAGGTTCCTGCATGTCATGTCCCCCCTACATTTATTTTAAAAATGATTTTTGCACCCCTGCTTATACACCAGTTTCGTTGTACGATTGTCATGCAATCTTTACTACGGTTGAACTCAATCAAATTCAAAATTAGTCGGTGAAAGCTACATGCAGTGTCTGAAACCTAGACTATCGCTGCAAAATTCAATTTGAGCAACGTACGGTCCACTTTAAACTGCCTTATCGTTTATATTTCAAAAACGTAACAACGTATGAATCTCAAATTTTGAACACGTTTTTACGAGGGCGTAGACTAGGGGGTGCACTGGGTGCACGTGCCCCCCCCCCCCCCCCGCAGAGCCATAGGAGTTCCGCCCCTGGGAAGCAAAAAGAAATTTACACCACTTTTTCTGCTTTCAACGCCTGATTTTCTCAACTTTAGTTCCACCTCCCTAAGATGTGCACCTCCCCGTTCCACCTCCCCAAGATGTACACCTCCCCCATGCCCAAACCAGCCTACGCCTTTGTTTTACCTACCTTTGTTTAGCTGGATCAAATGAGGAAAAACGGTTTGGTATGCAATTCAAAAATACAGTTTTTAAAGACATGGGCTAACATTGTTGTGGAGACTTCAAATTAAAAAAAAAAGTCAAACACTGATATCTGAGCTAGGTAGTAGTGTTTAAAGGGAGAAATAAACACACTAGAATACAAACGTTTGGAAAGTTATGCTTCCACTGGCAAAATATGCATGAATAAACAAGTACTCGGGTGGGGTACAAAATAACCTAGCTCTACACACAGTAAGCGTATGGAAGGAAATGGGCAGGTGAATCCGGTCAACCTGACTTATAGATTTTCACTTTTGAAAGCACTAAATAATCATTTTGAAATACAAATTTTTCAGGGATTCAATTTTAGACCTCATCAAATACACTTGGAGCATGGAGGATTATGTAGCTCACTTTTTTTTTTCAAAGCTGTGGTAATTGTTAGCTTGTAGCTATAAAAGATGCACGATTTTTTTTTTCAATTGATGCGACAACTCCCACCCGTATAAAGGGTCATCAATTCCGAAAGAAAGTGCAAATCGACGTGACTATTGTTCAATGGAGCAAATCGATGTGAACACACAAAAAAATACAACAACAACAACAACAACAACAACAAAGATCATGAAGTAAGAAAGAAAATTAGTGCAAAATGATGCAACAAGCAAAAGAATGTCATCAAGAAAGAAGAACGTTCAATGACACTCCTGTAAACAAAACGCCAAAACAAAATCGAGACCAGCATGTTTTTGTGATGATTCCCCAAAAGATGTGTATAACACGCTCAAAACAAGTAATTACTCAGCGGATAACTCTTTACAGTTGAATGTTTAAATTTGATATTTTACGTGACTATAAAAGTAAAAGAGGTATTGCACGCGCTTAACACTAAAAACGGTATTAATGTTAAAGATTATAAATGAAAATTACATCACTTTGCATTACGTCTTAGACCTACATTGACGTGTTTACGGAGGCCTATATACGTTTAATGTAAAAGACACGCTGAATTTCAAGGTAAATCACTTATGCAGTATAATTTGAAATCTTATGTAAGATATATTTTTTGCAATAATCCATTACCTGATTGGCTGCCTGTGTGTGACCTGGTAGCCTCAAGGTCAGTGCTCCTGTGAGTTGTGAGCCGACTTCTTCTTCTTC
>JZLH01S0346309.1:3109-21754 GCA_001188425.1 Eucidaris tribuloides
AAAAAAAAAATCTGTAAAACTAAGATTTGTTTTAACCAGTTGGAGACTGAGAACAAGATATGAGATCATGTGCTGGGGTATATGGGGAATGTGTGTATATTGAAATCAAATTGTCTCCAATGGGTTAAAAACTTTAGTGAATGGGAGGTTGATAGAATGATCGTATTTTTGATAAGAATTACGTCAGGTGAAATGGTGTGTGGATTTCCAAATCATCACCTTCCGTTTCAAGTAAATGTTGCGATGTTATGATGGCGTGAATCAAAGGAGAAGCGTACATGTACCTGCTGTGAATATACTGAAATCAAATTATCATCAGTGTGTTATCACGAGAGGCCTTGACTCCTTTGAAACCGGGTGCCGGGCACGAAGAATAACGTACCGGGATTGTGCGTGACACTCGTTATTACATTGACTGCGGTTAGATGGCGCCCCACCGCTGTTCGGGGAGATAAACGATTGTTGTTCCGACGAAGCTTTTAATTGGTAGTTGTTAAGCGGACGCTGCACCGCATATCACACACTGAGAACATTGAGGAATGGTAGTGAATGTACAAGTATGACATCATAATGATATGGTGGAAGTTAAAGGGCAGTGACGTGATTGGGAGAAATGAAAAATGCCTCTCAAACCAAACTGACTGAATACTAATGGATACACCAGCTGGGTTGTATCTCCTGGCTGGAAGGATTTATCTTGAATTTGTCTCCTTGTTCAAGCATGAACGTACCTGCAGTTTGTTTCTCTCGAGGCTCGAGAGAATTAAATCCCATTGAAAGCTACACAACAGATTTGTCTGTCACAAGGCATACTGATGAAAATACTTTCAAAATGAGTCAACTTTTGACTGCAGTTATTTACAGTAGAATCCTTGCATAGTTTACTTGATTTCTAGACCATGTTTACCCCAAGTTGAGGACCACCTCCAATCATGTCATTTATTTGTAATTTGTAGTTGTGGAGTGAATGTTGCACCATGTTTTTCATTCCAAAATTAGGAACAGTTTTCTCAGTTTTCTGTTGCCTCCCCCTTCCTCGCCTCATAAGCCAACCCACATGCAATTTTCACACATGTCAGAAAACCCAATAAATCAAATTTAGCCATCAGTGACAATTTTATATTCATGACAGTGTTGGTATATTGTGATGCGGCCTTCAAATTTTTAATCCAATATCATTCTGGCGAACCACAACCTTTGGCTTTTGCTGCACACATCGCTCCAAAATATTTAGAGTTCAATTTCAGATCATTTATCATATTTTTGTCCTTTAATCTAATGAAAGGTGGTACTGCTGTGTTTAGAAGTCCACGGGTCTAATTCGATTTCTACTGTGAATTTACATGACGTCATCGCAATCGAGCTCAAATATGTATATCATACTGTACCTCCTGTGATATTTTAAAATTGGTGGTTGCGTCTTTGTCCCCTTGTTGGTATACGTTTAGTCGACGTCTTCTCTCACTGAGAGAAAATTTCATTATTCTGCGGTCGCGGTAATCATATTTGTGTTACAGCATGATATATTTATCAAAGTGCAGCTCAGCGTGTAAGCTCCTTTAGGAGCTTGCTGACATAACCACATTGTTAACTTGTATTAAGTGCATGTTTCTATGTTTGCTTTTGTGTGTACACATACCTGTTATGATAGAAAATATAGTAACTCTGGAACAGAAATAGATACATATGAATGTTTTCTCAAGTTGAGAGAGGTTGATGTAGGGGAGAGAGTGAGCTAGAATGATTTTTGAAATGTTTGTGCAAATGCCGAAAATGACAGTATACACGAAATTTACTTTTATATTTTAGACTGATGTATTGATGTTCATGTAGTGTTCAAATAAATGTATAACTAGAAAAATGGTTTTACCAAATATGTTAAATGACTTAAATCATTCCTATACTTGGAAGACTGATTTATAATTAGGCCTATTCTTTGACTTACAATGTTGTAATTACATGTAAATCTCTTTCCTCTGTGGTTTAGCATTTCCTAATTTGTTATTTTCTGTGTTTATTCATAGCATTTGGATACAATACAGTATATACATGTATTATAATAATAACCCATTAGTTTCAAGATGTCTTGATTTCCACAGGTTTAATATTGTGGCTATCAGGGATGATTTTCAAGGGTTTTTCCACTGCAGTAATTCATTGCAATGTTTTTAACACAATTTGCTGTTCAGATCTGATTGATATTTCTGAAATTGTTTTTTGTAAGAGTAAAACAAATATGTAGGCCTAATTCACTGTAAATAAATTTGCTTAGGTTTAATGGTAATGGAACAAAACTGATTTTCCTTTTTCTTTCCCCTTTCTCTTATTTTCTTTGGAATCTCACAGTTCAATTTCGTCGGTAGGATACTTGGGCCCGGTGGTAGGACGGCAAAACAACTTGAAAAAGACACAGGCTGCAAAATAATGGTCAGAGGTAAAGGCTCCATGAGGGACAAAGTAAAGGTAAGTCCAGCTTTTTTCCTGGGGATGTCTAATCATCAAGGTTAGCTACCTACAAGGACTGCAAGCTAACTTGAAGAAGAGTATGCATTGTGTGAACCCTGAACCTACATTTAAAGGTAAATGACATGATTGGGGGTAGTCCTCAACTTGGGCTGAAACTACTGTAGAATCAAGTAAACTATGCAAGGATTCTCCTGTGAAAATCTTGTAGTCAAATGTTGACTCATTCTAAAATAAACAATGTCATTATCACTCATAGCATGGAAACCTGCTGTGTGGCTCTCTGTGGGGCTTATTTTTATCATCCCCGGATAAAATTAAGATACTCCTATGTTTATGCTTGATTCTCGTTAAGTAAACAAATTACAGACAAATCCTCCCAGGTGGGAGATCCACTCATGCAAGTGTATAGTTGGTATATATTTCAACCCATTTGGTTCTTGAGGCATTTTCAAGTGTTCCCAATCATGTCACTAACCTTTAAAGGAAGGACAAGGTGTAGCCGGCAACTATACAGGAAAAAGTTGAGAAAATATTGACATTGAGTATTGTGAGAATTATAGTATATCGTGATAAAGAAAAAGCATAAATAAGGGGTACTGTGTGACACTTACCCTCAGCAAGGCCCTATCAATCAATATATTTCTGATAAGTTTATGTCTTTGCGAAATTTTTCCAAAGACAAAATCGCCGAACAGCTATAGGGGGAGGAGCTTATTGATTAAAAAAGTGCATAAATTAACGCATGTCGATTAACACAGTCGGGAGGCATGCATTGGTCATGTCAGGTCAGCTCAAGGCCAGGGCACGTGCGATCTGATTGGTTGGGGAGAACTGACAGTGACCCCAAAATCTTTCTAAAAGTTATTCTTGTTAGTTGCCAGCTACATCTTCCTTTAAGAAGAGATATGCTCTGTGTGAACCTACATGTGCATGCAACTATTCTGTCCTCTTAGACCTGTGGGCAGGTGCGGGGCATTAATCATGTACTAATGCACCCGCTGTCACTTAATCCAATCAAACTTTTAAAATCCCTACAGGACGGGCCTTAGACATCCTTTGAAAAAATGTATGCGCAGTTGCTGCATCTCCAGTATCTCTGATATTGGGGAATGCTTCTGAATCTTTTATCACCTGAAGTGATTTGAAGGGGCATGTGTTATCGAGTCTCCCGTCTGTCGTCAAAATCCTATTGGAAACATTCAAAGTATGTGCACGTGGTGTCAGTTTCATGTCAGTTTCACGGGCAACTAATTCGCAGAGTTGGGACTTTGGGGCTTGAAATTTCAAAAATTTTCGTTTTCAGAAAACATCAAAATTCGTTGCATGCTTTTGTAATGAAGAAGCAGTGTCCTTTTATAACCCTTATGGTACTCTTACAGTATAAGTCCACAGGGAAGAAAATACATTGGGGCGCCGTGGCAATTTTTCCCAAGATATGGCCAAAGAGCCTCTGAAATGTGTAAAAGAGCCCTCGTAAATTGACGTAGGGTTCAATACAAAAGAGTATCTGGGAAGCACTGAAACAGGAAAGTAGCCCCCCAAAAAGAAAATTTTAATTTTTTCGCTGTAGGTTCGTAAACTTTCTACATGAAATATTCTGAGATAGGTAGTGAACTACTAGTGATCTGGGAAGGGTTAATTGTTCAGTCTTTTTCCAAGACTAGGGACAGACAGAATACACGTAACAACCGCAAGTTTTCCCCCCTCCCTCCCCCCCTCCCCCCACGAAAAATGTCTGTCCCCAGACAGTATTACTCAATAATTGAGATGATGAAAGCATTAGAAAAGGTAGCATGGAAATTCTGCGACACAGAGCAGTTGTGTAACGTAACTAGAGCTAGGATGCAGACAGAAAAAGCCAGAGTTCGGGAGATGTGTGGGCATGATGCTCTGAAAATGTTCTTTTGTGGCGAATTAAGGTTGTTTCATGGCTTTACCGGTAGCAAGAGAGAGAGAGAGAGAGAACCGTCCTGTAGCTGAAAGGATTTATCACTATTTACTTTCATATCCCTGGGACTTTTACACAAACTTGGAGAGAGAGAAGAAAAAAACCTCCCTGCAGACCCTGCTCAAATTTCTCTTCATTACATCGTTGCCGGAGAGCCAGAATGACACTATGGCTGTACAAAGTGTATGGCACTAGCGCCCTTCTGGTTCTAAACTGACGATAACTTCTATTAGGTCTGAAATGGTGCCTTTTTGACAAGTCTGTAAAAAAAAAAAATCTGAAGAGATTTTTATATCTAAGAAAAGAAAAACTGGCACAAATATTGCCTTACTTAAAGGCAGGGCATCTCTTTTGCATGCCTAAAAAACTAACATTGTCTATATACAATGGCATTTAGAAGAAAATGCCATCTGGGAACCTTTAGCAAAATATAGGAGCTAGAAACTTGGTTTTAGTGGAATTATAGTGACCGTTAGAGAGACTGATTTGAATTTTTTTCTCACGAGAAAAAAATTCCTACCATAAAATGTACACTAAACGGCTATTGATTTACTTTCGCATTTTTCAAATTCTAGGTAGTTAAAGGCAAGGTTCACCCTGACATTAAGTTGGTTTTAATCGATGCAGAACAACGAGAGAAACATATTAATTAAAGTTTGGCGAAAATCCACCAAAGAATAATAGAGTTATGAGATTTCAAAGTTTTAAATTTGTGACGTCACATGCGAGCAGCTCCCCATATATCATGTAATATACATTCCATAAATTGCCATTTTTTTATGGTTCATGATAATTGAATGGTTTTTTTTTTCATCGAAGCATGTATGAAATAATGTTTCTGATAATATATTAAGTGCACAGGTAAAATCATTTTCAAATTTCTGAGAAAACGGCAATTTTATGGAATTTATATCACATGACATATGGGGAGCTGCTCGCACGTGACATCACAAATTTGAAAGTTTAAACTTCCATAACTCTGTTATTCGTTGGTGGATTTTCGTCAGACTTTCATTAATATGTTTCTCTCATTGTTCTGCTTTTATTAAAACCAACTTGATGTCAGGGTGAACCTTGCCTTTAATGATCCCCAGATTTCTACATCAATAGCCTAAGGGCATGGGTTATCTTTTCCTGGTCTGTGGGGATGTTTGCAAATGAGATCCACTGCCTTTAAGGTTAAAGGAAGCAAGTGACAAAAGAGTCATTTCTTATAAATGGGACATTTCTGTCTGTCATTTACATTGGCAGCAATGCAATTTCACGGTATTACGACCAAGACCCCGTTTACAGTGCAGGGCCGGGCCGAGCCGCGGCCGAGCCCGGCTTTAATTGCGGTACTCGGCCCTCGAATTATGTGCGTTTACAGTGCCGGGCTCGGCCCGGTATATAACTTCAACCTTTCAATATTTTGTCGTAGTGGCGCTATGCATGTAAACAAACGATTATTAGGGAGCGCGCCGGGGTCACAGATCAAAGGTGCATGGCCCCGCATTTTGGCCCGAGATGCGTTTACAGTGAGAAAAGGCCGGGCCGAGCCGCGGCTCGGCCCCACTGTAAACGGGGTCCTAGATATATCTTTTCAGAAGATTGACTATTTCTTCTCAAATTTGCCTGCAGATACAGCATGCATTGGATGTTTCAAAAACATCAATAGCTCAAATTAGAGTGATTTGTCAATTGCTCTCTTCTGCCAAAGTAGGGCAAAATAGGTCATACATAAAATATTTCTGTGTAACGTAATCTGGGTAATGCATTGACATTTTGTGATCAACACAAGAAACATCAAAGCAAAACTTGTTCGTTGCTTACTTTTATTTCTTGGGGGACCTTAATGCACCAACAACTCTTACATTTTGCATGTGAGATTTCTAAGTTAAATGGTTAAACTTCTTTTGAGCCAGAAAAATGATATCACCATGAGGTATACAACATCTTTCTAGATCCTCTCAATTCTGCGATAAAACCTCACTAAAGATTTCCCTTTAAAGAGAAACTAGGAATCTGTTATAAAGGTGGGGACTGTAAGAAAGTAAAGTGGTCAAATTTTTAGAAATATTGTTAAACGTTACACGTTCTAAGTAAATTTGCAGGTACAGTGTATTCCAAATCGAATTAGTGATAAATTATGAAATAGTCTATTAGATTTAGAAGGATATTTTCCAATTCAAACTGTATAGTTGTTACGATTATTTTTCCTTTCACTCAAGTGATTTCCAAAAACTAATGACTGGACAAAAACTAGACCAACCACGAAGCAAAGAATACTCAGAGGCGATATTATTGCAAAGGATCGTGGGTAAATTTATGGATCTCTTGGGGTGTGTTTCGGAGTGTCTTTTAAATGACGGAGGACAAAAGTGTTGTGCACTTTACGTTGCATGGTTTGTGCCTTCGAGGATATCCGTGCACACACAATACCAGCGGGTGAGCAAAGTAAACATGGGGACATTATATATTCAAGCATGACTTGACGTGAACTTGCAGCTAGCTAGCTGAGAGTAGGGAGCGGCTCAGGTGGTGTTCTCACCAATGTGCTCTTTGAAAAACACCTCAGGGAGACTGAACTTAAAGGTATTGGTTAACCCGTTGGAGGCGATTTCATTTCACTATAACATGCATTTTCCATAGAACAGGGCAGGAAATAAAATTTTATTTTAGGGCGCTACTTTCATGCCTGAGTTAGTGATGCCAGTATGCTATACATTAAACCCTTTGAGGATAATTGAGGATACATTAAACCCTTTGAGGATAATTGAGGATACATTAAACCCTTTGAGGATAATTGAGGGCGATTTTGTGATTTTAGGGGGCTATTTTTTTCATTTGGGGGGCTAAATCGCCCTCAGCCCCAGGGTATTTCCTACGCTGCCATAGACCTCAACACAAGTTAACTTGTACTTAGTGTTCAACGGGTTAACATTGTGGAGGCCCAATATTAAAAAAGAAAACAAAGTAGGCCCCTACATTGTAGTGTTTGAATGGACAATTAAACACCCTTGAACACAAAATGTTGCATAGTTATGTTGTTACTAACAAAATAAAATATTGGCACATGTGGACAAAAACTCTGTAACATGGTAGTCTGAGGGGGAAACAAATGGTCACTCATTGATTTTCACTGAACTGATTTTTCAGGGCTCCGTTTTTGGAACATACCAGAGACAATACATGTAGTAGCATGGACGATCATGTAGCTCAAGTTTAAAAAAAAAAAATAAGTGATGCCTTTAAAAGGTAATTTTGGTACTTGCAGTAACAAAGTTTTGACCAAAACTGCTGTAAAAAAATATATTTTTGAAATATTTGTTTTTTAAATGATACTGAAAGGGAAATAGAGCAAATAAAAACAGCAGAAGGTCCTGTACACAAATCATGCTGACAATGCGTGACCACAGAGTAGTTTACCACTGAAATGCATGTGTGGGACAATGCTAAACTGAATATTGTGATGCCAGGGCTGATGGAAAATCTAAATGCTACGTTGTGTTGAACCTGCCAATGCTGCAATATTTGGTGTTGCATTCGAGGGGGGGATGTTAAATAAATGTTAACTTTGAAATGGAGGAAATCGCGTGAACTCTGATGGGAGTTTTTTCAACGTCAACAGTATTTTAGGTTTACACTGTACTTTAAATGGGAAGAAGAAAAAAGTTCTCAAAAAATAGTGGAGAAGGTGGTGAGGAGAATTTTGATACGACTGCATTGTGCTCCCGTCTGACTTGGATTGCTTGATCATGCATCTGATGGTGAATAGGCAAATCCTCACCAAACCACTCAAGTTGCGAAGGTGAACTGACTAAAGTTGGCTTTTTAAAATATTTGTTAAAGCCTACTTGCTTCACGATGCGGAAGAAAGCCTTCTTTCAACGCGGGTAAACCAAATCACTTAAATATTCTCGCTTTTCGGGACTGGTCTACCCCGTTCTTACTCTGCTCTGTTTAGCCGTCATGACATCCGTCAGCACTTGTTTGCTGCAGTTATTACATATGCACTGGGCAGTGTCTGAATAGAGGAGTACAAAGTGTGAATAGGTATCTCATATCCAGAAGGTAGACAAAATGATCATAACAGGTGTATTTTTTTGTTTGTTGTTGTTTGTTCAAATTGTTTTTTTTTTTGGGGGGGGGGAGTTCTTGAAAGAAAAGGGAATTACTGAAAATATGATTCCCCCCTCCATATCTTCTTCCGTTTCTTCTCCTACTACTACTTCTTCTTCTACTCTTCTCCTACTACTACTTCTTCTTCTACTTCTTCTCCTCCTTCGTCTTCATTTTCGCATTTCTCTTCTTCTTCTCTTCTTCTTGTTCCTCTTCATCATCTTCTTCCTCTTCATCATCGTCATCATTCTCCGTTCTTCAACTTCTCTTCTCTATCATCTTTATCATCATCTTCTTCTTTCTTCTTCATCTTCTTCTTTTATCGTCGTCGTCATCTCTCTTTCTTCATCTTTTTCTTCTTTTCCCTTTGACCTCTCCTCCTCCTGGATATGGAAATTTTTTTTGCCAATACATTCATTACAGTGGTCTGTGCATAATGGGGTACATGTATTCCTGCTGAATGGGGTAAAATTTAGCAAGACATTTATATTTATAGTTCTCATTTGAATTTACTCCACTTCATAGGGTACTCCTGATAAAATGGATACAAAATACCTTGCAAATGCTACCCCACTATTAAGTGGAGACTAGCATTGATGAACCTGAACAATGGAGTACACACAAATATGCCCTGATCTATAAAGTTTGAGTGTAAAATGGGGTTCGGATCATGCTCAGGTCCATAACTGTACCCAGACACATTACACAAAAGCCTAGATTAGAAATTGGCCTGGTGTAAATGTTCCTCAGTATTACATGTTTGCAGACGTTAGGTGCATGTAACTGTAAAACCTTCAAATAAATTGAACTTGGTGTAAATGACCCCATGTATTTCCACAACTAGACATTGGAAGTAAATGGGCAATTCCGTATGAGAACACAAAAGAGCAAATTCAAAGTTAAGCCAATTTTCATAAAAGTTAATATCTCATATAGACAGATTACTGAATTTAAAGAAACTGAAAACCGTTTTGTGCAATAACTTTTATAGTTTTCTTAACTATACACTTTTGAAATTGGGGGATAGTTTTGGGTATAGGACTTAAAATTTATCTTGATTTAATATAATATTCTGAAAAATGTAATGTATCATTTATTCTTATGCACATTTCCGTATTTAACTTTTGAAGGTCAACATCTTATATTGTAAAAAAACTTGTTGAAACCAAACAGTATTTTCTTGAGAGAATGATTCAAATCTACTGACAAATCAATGTAATTCCGTTTACCGTTAAAATTGAAAAAGTTTTTCCCTTGAAGTAACTTTCAAGTTATTTTTTCTGTAATTGTAAATTCTCTGCCTGCATACAAGTCTTAAAACCTCACCTAAACATTTTCTGAAATATCTCCTCCAGTTTTACTTGAAACTTTGGTAACGGAATTCACACGGTAACAGATTACCATCATCCTTAAATACTGTGAGGGAGACATAATCTGTTTCAGGACACATTCATATGTGGAAGTTTATGAGAGAGCCTCAGGGAATTAGGCCCTGAGGTAGCTAGTGACAGTGGTAGACATGTGGTGTGATGAAGATGAGTTCTGATACCCTGATATGCCTGGAGCGGCTTTTGTGAGTTCTGACATCACAGAAGCATGATATACATGTTTAACAGGACACATTTGTCACAAGGTCCTGTTTTAGTTAGTTTTCATATTTTCTCATCTGCAAGAACTTCCCTTCATAAAGCTGAGTTATTCTCTCAAATATATACATACACCTGTACATACCAAAGAATAGATCTGGCAGTTCAACTTCTAGTCAAAATGTATCATACATTTGTCTTTTTAAATTGTTTTTTTTTGTTTTGTTTTTTTTCTTGTTGAGGGTGGTGTGGATTGGGCCTAATTATAAATGCTGAAAATGACTTCTTCAGTGCCAAGAAGACAAAGCATAGCATGTGCCGAGCTTATTTATGAAACAGGATCACAATTGTCCATTTGGAAGCTGAGAAATGACAATACTGCATGTCGGCTAGTACAAGTCTAGAATGAAAATGGGTTATGCTCCAGTACTTTACAGAAAAAAGTGTAATAATATTCATCAGCTACACAACAGGAGATTAGTGTCAAATTTCTCAATTGTTAAATTTGTTAATTATATGTTTTGGCCTGAAATTGATTATATTTTTAAGTAGGGCCTACTTCCAACAAGGCAATTGTTTTCTAACTGTCAATTCAATAAATTCACAACTCTATACTTCAACTGACCTTGCAGGAGTGATGCGACTAAATTGTTTTTTACAGCATTTTTTTTCTACAGAATTGTCATGTTTTAACTTCAGAGCAGACATTATTGCCTATGTTTAATGAACCCCTAACGTTTCTGGATTTGTGCATTTTTCAGATTGTATCATTTGCACTTATGCATTTCACACAACAAAGTGATGGGCATTCTATTGCATTTCTCTTTTAGACATACAGTGTACTCTATGGATTTTGCCTTGATTTTAGCACTTTTTTCCATTCATTTTGTGTTCATTTTTGGTGGCACATATCACATGTGTATACCTGTATTTACAATTTTGTGTCATATCTAGAATGTCTAGGATAGCTGTTCGTACAGACATTGACAAAAAGTGCAAGCCAATTAGTATTTGTTGAACTGTTGTGTAGCATGTACATGGAGCTCTACTATGTGTAATTCGTTACCATTTGCATTAGATATAATTTTTTTGTGCAATGTATGTTTTTTCAGGGGGAAGGGCAAAATAGTGATTTGTTGCTAATTATTGAACAGATAAATTTTAACTTAAATTTTACCACTAGTTAGGCAGTCACCACTGATATTTTTGAAATATTGTGAATTTTTACAATACCATAATTATGTGATATATTTGCACTTGTAATACTTAAAATCTCCAACTATATATACTTATTTTATGGTAAATATCATAGAAGGAAACATTTCTAATCTCTACAAGACATTTCAGAGACTGCAGTGCCAGGAAATGTTATTTTCAGCACTGAAAATCAGAAGGTGTAATTCCGTTACCGAATTTGTAATTCCGTTACACCGACTTAACTGAAGAACGATTAACCATTAAAAAGATGGAATGAAATGTTTCAAAAATCTTACCACAGTAAAGTTAATATAATGAATAATGGAATTAGACATCAGACTAGTGTAAATCTGTTGTAGATTTCAGAGGAACTGTTCCCAACCTAAGTGCTGCAAATATGACTCAATTTTCTGGTAATTCCGTTACCGATTTTATATTCTTCATTTTTTTCTGAATGGCTGAGAGTGAATGAGTATATTTTTGCCTGGTGCTAGCAGGGATACCTCTGCACCTTATCACAGTATTAAAAATGAATAAGGTCATATGTGTACTTCACAGAGTGGAAAAATATGAGCCAAAATTCTCTGATTTGTAATTCCGTTACCGTGGAATTGCCCAAATGTTCCAATGAAATTGACCCTGTGAAAGTCCGTGAAATGTAGACCTTGGTGTTAATGTTTTGCGAATGGCTGTGAGCTATGTTGTGTGAAACTGTGAAAGCCTTTCAAAATTACAACCAGAACTTGAGTGTCAACATGGTGGTTGAGCCTCCCTGGTGTAAATGACCCCTCAAATGTCCATACTACATTTATGACACACCTGGCCCAGACGTTTGGAATGTTGATTGCCAGATCACAGCGTGTAATTAATACCATGACTGAATGAACGGTGGATATAATATTACACCGAGACTCTAGTCATTACGTGGGCATCGGTCTATAATATCACATGGTTGACAGCTCGTTTAAAATATTCATAATTGATATGGTTAGACTTCATGCTCGTACACCGCAGTTATGAAAAAAAAATGGATTATTTTTTGTAGGGGGGGGGGCAGGGGGTGTTAAAGTAAACAGGATTAGTATTCATGAGCTCTGAAATATAACACTCTGATCGATAACATGCCGAGGCCATTGTGTGCTTTATGTATTTGGGGTCAAGCATTATAGATTTTGCGTACTAAGTGCGAGTAGAATTATGTAATCCCCTCCACCTTCCCCAAGAAAAGAAGTATAAACAATACATTTGACATCAATCAATATTTTGTAGAGCAGATGATGTTACTGAAACTAAACAACAGCGCCAAACAAAACATAGTACTGTTGACAATGTGAGTGGGCTGTACTTTATAATGTGTGGATTACGCATGAGCTACTAGGTGAAGTGAAATGAAAGTACTTTTCTAACTTGAAAAGTGATTACTAAAAAGTGTTAAATGTATTTTGTAAGAAATAATTGATATTTGATATTACAATTTAATTACATGCATTCATCACATAGACAGCAACAGTGGTGTGAAGTACGTGTATGATGAAAAATAACTCCAGAAGAACAATGCAGTGGAAACTGATAAGGTGCATCATTGATTGCTTGTAAACATAAAAGCATAACAAACATTTGGAGAGAAAGATAGGCTTGATCACGTTTTCTCTCTGGCATTATGTTGACAAATTACCAGACCAGGATAATTACACAGTTGCCAAACAGACCCCCAAAACAAAACAAAAATAAAATCTTATCTAGTGTTGATAAGAGTTTTCCTGTTTCCACTTTCTCTTGCTTCCAACAAAAACAAAACGAAACAAAGCACACAAAACAAAAACAAACTTAAATTGAAAAAAAAAAACCTTCAGCTTTCGATAATAGCATGTAGTGATTTTCTGGCTATGCTTTGAAGAAAAAAATGGTTTCAATCCAATTTCATTGATGCGGGTAGGGGACCAAACCGCACGGAAGGCGTTATTTACGGAATGCGGAGTGATCGCGAGCCAAACCGCAGGTACCATGGGAGCGACCCATAGGGGCCGTGATCATTTACGACTCCAGTGATAATGTCGGGTTGGTTGCACCGCTTTAAAACGATGTAATCTTCCGGGGATTGGGGCAGAGGAATATTTGAGTGCCCCGCCATGCTGGGAAAGGTGGTATTTTTGGATTCAGGTGATGCAATGCCCTATCAGCTGGGCGTGAAAAAAGTGCGTGGTAGCAGCAAAATATGCAAATACTTGTACTACTACAAGAACACCAAACAGGGAAGTTGCATCAGAGCTACCAAATCTTCCTGCATGCTGCAGCATGCTCCCTGAAGATATGCTTATCTTCTCACATCCTGACAAACTGCTTGATTTTCTCCTTTAGTCCCACAGCTTTACTTTTGTGTTGTATTCATTATGAGATTGTATTGTAGGGGTCTGGGACTATAAAATGGCTAAGGAAAGTTTGTAATACATATTGAGTTGCTTGTTCAGAAATATCTCCCTGATTTGCTGATTGAAATTTCTCTGATTGAAACATGGTGGCAATGTTGTATCCGAGACCACAGGTTCTGAGACCGAGGCCATCCTAGGCTAAAACACGACCTTTCCATAGGGTTTGCACAGATGTCTCGGACCGAGACCGAGACCGAGGCCACCAGAAATTGGCCTCAAGGCCAGCCTCAGATACAACAGTGCATATGCATAGTAGAATATTTTTGGTGTGATGCTCAGCCCGAGTATGAATATGCAGTACATATATGTAGGTACTCGTGGCACTGTACTGATGATAAATATGAGTATAGCTTTTTGATTGGATGTGTATGCCTACATGTACATAGGATAGGCCACATACAATAAACTTGCAAAACTATGGTTTCTGTCACCAAATCTTAGCTTGCTCAATAGTTACAGAGCCAATTTGTACTGTACCTCCCAATATCCCCACTTCAGATCTTGCTAGAAGCAAATATTTAACCTGAAGATTTTGTTGTTGTTGTTGTTGTTAGATTGGGGATAAGGTTTATTTTATTCAGGTGAAACTTAGAAAATCCAGATAGCCATAAGAAAACCCCAACCGTCAGAAACTAATGCATTTTGATACCCATCTGAGTGTTGCACCAAAATTGTGGTACCTTACTTATGAGTATTGGCAGCCATATTGTATAGTTCACCCTTCGAAATTGGCCTTACGATGGGTCGCGCTCACTTGTTCACGTCAAAATTATAACCCGCTTCGTGTTCAGTAGCCGTGAACAAATATGAAATGGTGGAATGCTGTGTGATATTTGGAAATCAGCGGGAGTCCCAAAAGTCCTGGGGAGGTCGATGATTGCGATTGAATGTTTTTGGAGGGGTAACGGGGCGGGGGCGAGATGGGGTCTCGGAGGGAGGTGCAGATACGTTGACAGGTGCAGTGTTGTCGTGGGGATGCCTACTACGCAAACAATCTCTTTTTGACGAGGAGGAGGGGTCAGTAGGTCATGTTGTTGGTAGTGGGTTGCACTGAGATGAGCGTTACCAAGTCTGCACTGACGGTGTCGACGGACGTACGTGAACTGTTTGTGGAGATGGTTTTGGTGTTGCATGAGATTTTAAAATTTGAATATTGTCATATTTCACTAGACGGAAAGAGCTTGCCACTGAACTTATGATGAAAGGAAAATAAATTTCTTGCTTTGCATACTTAAAAAAAAAGCATCATATCAAAGACACAATTTAAAGACAGTTTATAACATTGTGGAAGTTTCATTTTAATAATTGTCAAACTTTGGTATCTGACATATCTGACTGTGATTGAAAGGACAAATAAACAACCTAGAACACAAAAGGGCAATTCCCATAAAATATGTACGTCCGACCCCCTATAGTGTGGGACCTTCCGGAAATGATTTCTTTGATTTCTTGTTCTTAAAGGTTTATAATGCCTCTTAAATTATCATGGCTTGAGCAGTTTGTGGAAGTGAAGATTAAAGGAATGGAGAAAAATAGGGGGTCGGACATACAAAAGTTGATTATCTTATGGAATTGCCCAAAAGTTCAGACAGTTATGGTGTCACTGGTAAAATATGTAGGCCTACATGTAAAAATCGGCTCATGAATTATTGTCAGCTAACAAGTTTACATCATCAGATGGTTTCCTCTCAGATAATACGCATTGTCTGTCACCATGGTAATCACTATCTGAAGATCTAAGGCTTTTTGTGAACTTTGTCTATTGTTACCATCAACGTAATTGCTCACTTATGTCATTGTCATGTTTTATTTATTTTGCTTGTGTCTCTGCTTAGGAGGACATGAACAGGGGCAAGCCAAACTGGGAACACTTGAACGAAGAGCTCCATGTACTCGTCACATGCGAAGACACACAAGAAAGAGCAGAGGTCAAATTAAGAAGAGCATGTGAAGAAATTAAGAAGCTTCTGGTACCAACGGTAAGTAAAAATGCAGTGTGCAAAATATACAGTTTGAGGGATAAAAAATTAATGTGCGACATCTTTAGTTTTGAGGGATAAAGCAATGAACATTGTTATTAGTTTGAGGGATAAAAAAATGTGCGACATCTTTAATTTTGAGAGATAAAGCAATGAACATTACAGTGTTCTGTTATTAGTTTGAGGGATAAAAAAACTCTTGTGCAACATCTTAAGTTTTGTGGGATAAAGCAGTGAATATTTACAGTGTTATTAGTTTGAGGGATAAAAAACTAATGTGCGGTATCTTTAGATTTGAGGGATAAAGCAATGAGCAATATTATTAGTTTAAGGGATAAAAAAGCAATGTGCGGTATCTGTAGTTTGAGAAATAAAAATGCAATTTGCTGCCTCTGTAGGTTGAGGGATAAAAAAGCAATAGGGAATATCTTATTAAGTTTAAAAAAAAATGCAATTTGCGGTATCTTTAGTTTGAGAAAAGAAAATGCAAATAGCGGCTTCTTCTGTTTGAGAAAAAATTTGCAATTTGCATGATTGTTATTTTGAGGGGAAAAATGTAATGTGCAATATATTTAATTTGAGAAGAGTGAAGTATAGTCAATTTGATTCAAACAAGATCTAAACAATAGCAGGGTGTTAGGATTGTTATGGTGATGGGTCAAGCGTTGTACCCCTTCTGTGGGATGTTTGTTGTATATCGAACCTCTCTCATCAGTTCTTGTGTGGCGTACTTGTGATTTATGTTTGTGTTGTGACGGATCTCCGGTTTGGAGAGAGCTGCACTGATTTACAATTAGCCAAATGGTTCGGTGAGACACGTTTCATCTGACGTCACCTTGGGAATTCTAGATACTTTCTCTGTCGCACAGATACACACATAAGCACAAAAAGACGAACAACCTATTTCTAGAATGTACTTCATTTCCGGGATTCCGTAGAGAGTCATTTCTCACTTTCCAACTGACCGCTCGTGACACCACGATTGGGCCCGTTGGGACTGGTGAGTTGTGACCATTGGGGCGCTAGCATGGCAGAAAAGGAATACCATATCATGTATATCGTCGTGCCGGGGCCTTCTCTTTCTCAAAATCGTGGAAAGCGTGCGTGGAACCATCGTCATCGCCAGCCAGGCGATCATGCTTGTTTGCAATTTGATTTTGTGTTGACAGTAAACTGGAAGATGTGCACTATCCGTCTTTCCTGTGTGTATGTGTGTGTGTGTGTGTGTGTGTGTGTTTGTCAGTCAGTCTTTTTGATGCTATGGTATTGATGTGAATGACAAATCGTTACAACTTCATCAGAATTTAAGTTGTTTGCTATGACAGCTGCCTAGGGCCATGGCTAGACGGAGTCACTCACCCTGCCAATTGGGTTATGTGTGTATAGATCGGACAAAACCAAATGAGGCTAATATTGTTTTTGGGTAAAGAAGCAATTTTTTATTTATTTAAAAAAAAATATTTGTGAATAATGTCAGTTGATGGAGTGTAAACACACCTCGTGTGGCCAAAAATGTATTCAGTGAGATCTAAAAAATAAACAAATAAATAAATAAATAAATAACAAAATAAAGAATTGTATTGTTTGTTTACAAATTATGTACTCTTACATAGAGAAAAAAATGACAGACTTTACAATATGAAAGTTGAATTTCAGAACATACATTTTGTTGATGTCATAATCTGCCAAGTTTGTGGTCTATTAATTCTTAAAATTTACCCACTACCTAAAATGATGGAATTTTTTTTTGAAATTCATCCAATACACAACACTATAAAACAATATTACATTATATTAATATATTTGGCTAGGATACACTCTGTGTACAGTATTTAAAACAAGAAATTACATGTATATAGCGTGCCATTAAAATTTGCAACCAACCTGCCTTCTATATTTTATATCAGTTTGCCAGCCTACTGTTAAGTAGTAAATCTGGTCTGACACATTTTTCATCGGATATCTGGGTGCTAGGTATATATTAGCCAGACTGTGATATTTCTGGACGCTAAGATTTGTTGTAGAGCCAGTCTGAAATTTATAGAACAAGGTGGCTTAAAGAGAAGAAAGAAATAACCTACAAAAAGAAAATCACTCAGGAAGTAAAATGCGGAGTCTCACTGGGAAGTATCAGACACACGATCTGAATGTTGTCGTATCAAATTTACAGATGCGTAATCCGGAATCAAAATCTCGTTCGTGTAGACAACACCGGAGTTGTGATGTCTCCAACTTTATTGTGGGCGATCCAAACGAAGTGCTTATTCGCTCGCGGGTATTGAGGTGGATTACATCCTTGTGTCAGATTGTTCGTTTTTTTTCAAAAGATATGAAAAATATGCCTTCTGTGTTTCCTTTCGACCAACCTTGCTATCATTAGAACAGGGAGAGTTAACCTCTTGACTCCCAGATTCTGTATTCCCATAGAATTAACACACGGTACATCTGGATACCATAGCCAACGGTTTAAATTTGGAACTACATGTAGTGTTATAATTGAAACGGCCCCTGAACTTTTCTGAAATTGAGAAACATGATAATATTTCAAAGGCAGATCAAAATTCTTTACCAACAATATAGTATTTAGAAATAATGTTCAGCAATCTTTACAGTATATTATTTTTTAACCCGCACAGTAACAGTAGTGACAGCCACACTCCAACACTTACACAAATTTTCATGTATGGGACTATGAAAGTTAAATGGTAACTTACCAACAAGGTGTAGGTAGGCCTACAGAAGTCAAGGATGTGATAAAAGTTTATCTGCTTAACTCATTCAATACTAGAGCCTGTCCAGAGTAAAATAATCACTAAAAATTTGCTTTCTCATCAAATCGGTAACATACTGGAATAGTCAATTATACATAAAGGGTAATGGGTATTGAATGATGTGTCGAACATTCGCCTAATTAATTAATTATAATGGGTGAAATTTTC
>JZLH01S0346309.1:27179-41955 GCA_001188425.1 Eucidaris tribuloides
TTTGAATAGCCAGCACGCTACGCTGTATGGAGACCCAGAAAAATATATAGCAGTAACTGAAAATTGTTCTGTAGTGCTTGCGGCTGTTCCATGACATAAACTCCGTGACAATTTGCTCTGAGAACATATCATCGTGCGCTATCATTAAGCTCAACCCTAACCTTAAATCTTGATTTGCCAGATTACATCCAATGTACAGTAACTTACCCTCAATCTTAGTAGTGCATTTTGCTATTCTTAGTGATTTAAAATTTGCAGATGAGTTATTTTATTCACTGTGGGGCGGGCATGAAACAAAATGCAAGATGAATTACTATAATATAAAGCTCTGGCAAGCAACTAGAGAAAACAAGCAAACATATTGAAACAAAAATAAAGTAAAGAACTATAACAACTGTACACCCATGAACCAATATAAAAAATAATACAACACCCATGAAAATCTAAAATAATAACATACACCCATGAAAAGCTTTTAAGCATTGTATAAAACAATAACATATTCGAGAATACTGTACGGAGATAGACAAAATAGAAAATATGTGGGCTAAGGCCGTTTGCTGCTCTGAGCGTAAACCGTTAGATATTCACCTGTCAACCATGGCTGCTTGACGAAAAGAAGTTCAAAAGTGAATAAATTTTAATTTCCTTAACAATGCGGGCTCGATTATCCCCAGGAAATTTACGTGAGGCCGCGGTCGGGGAAGGCTGTACGTAAATATTAGGAACCGCATTTAATGTCACTTTTCCACAACGCAGCCGACAGAAGGCCCCATGGAAAAAACGCTGTCAAAAAATGATTTTTTTTTTTCCGAGCCCCACGCGTCGACCTCTTTCTCTTTGCCCATCTGCTTCGAACAAGACAGCCAGAAAATTACACACGCCACGGAGGGCGATGAAAGTCTTTCTGCGTGTAACGCTTTCTGGTCTGATGCGTGGTGCTGGCTGCGTATGATTTTCGTAGTTCTTCTATTCTGGTCTCGGTGAAAGCTCGTGTCCAAATTTGCAGTTTGTTCGGCAGCGTCGATAAAATGATTGTTGACATAACGCCCGCTTGTAGGAAGCGTGTAATACAGTTTGTCCAGATAGAGGTACAAGGCCTGATCAAATTACTGGTTTGTCTGTAGAATTGATTCGGTAATGAGGATCTTTTTAAGGGTTGGAAGGTGGGGGTTGAGAGGGAAGATGATAAAGAAAGTATTTAAATACTCATCGGGAAGTTTGAGGCTATAATACATTAATATATTTCAGTACAATGAAATGTAATGAATTAATTAGCCCTCATTACCAAGTAATAACAACTCTGCAAGATAAAATTAGAGTTGTGTCTAAATGAACTTTGTTCATAGCTGATATAGTTTATTGGCGGGGGGGTATGCTCTGGAGTGAAAATTGATGAATAAATGAGTGTATTGCAAGTTCACAACCCATTAGCACTCACGCAAAGTGATGTATTCTGCAGCATGTTAAAGGTATTGGCTAACATTTACCACAGTCAAAAAAATCTGAGCCAAATGATTCCCCATGCTTCCAGTGTCTTTGATGAGGCCTAAAAATGAAGCCCTGAAAAAACTTGTATTTCAAAATGATGATTTAGTGCTTCAAAAAAGTGACAATCGTAAGTTGACCGGATTCACTTGCCCATTTCCTCCCATAGACTTACTGTGTGCACACGTAGGCTATTAAAACTCGCCCCGAGTTTTAATTGTTTATTCATGCATAACTTGCCATTGGTAGTGTAACTTTCCAAACTTTTGTATTCTAGGTGTTTATTTGTCCATTTGAACACTACTATGTACCTCAGATATCAAAGTTTGACAATTTTTTAATTTGAAGCTCCACAATGTTAGCCTATCACTTTAATAAATAATTCAATGAAATCTGATAAACTCGTGAAAATGAATGTTTTGTTAGTGTTCATACACTTTATGTCATCTACTAGGTAAAAAGCATGCCACTTTTCAAAAATGAGTTCCAGAGTAACTCTGAACATGTATGATATTTACACAGAAATGAGAGTAAAATTACATGTAGGATACGTGTCTGTATCGAAGGAAATATTTGAATCAATCTTTCACTATACTTTTAGCCCTACGAGTGTGTTCTCTTGTGTCACACAGTACAGAGCGGGACCACGAACTTTGATGGACATTTCTTGATGTTTTGCGATACCCAATGGCAGGGGGTCAGAATGACACAGCATCAACAACGGTAAAACAGTTGTCAGAGACACTTGCTCTGATAGTTTGAGTGACTAATTATCACGCACCGACAACAACAAAAAAGGGGGAAATCGTCCGTCCCTGAGTGATAGAGCCGTCCGTTTCGATTCCCGATGACGTAATCCTAAACAGTAGGCCCATTTTCCTGCAGGAAGCAAAATTATGTCACATTAATTGCATACATGCACGGTTTAACCTTGCTTTTGTTTTTGTAAGCAAGTGGGGACTGTACATGTAGGTGAATTTTGTACCCACAATAGGGGTGGGTTTTTGCATACAATAGAGAATGGACTCAACATGTAACTGGGGCCTTAATTTTATTTTGTTTTGTGTAAAAAAATAATAAATACCAGAATGTTTTCATCAGTTGTGCCTGGAATCGATTAGTTCCACTGTTTTAGTCACGTTCTTGTAAAGCTTTGTAGGCTGGAGTGAATTGAAACAGGCAGAGTTTCTTGCCTACACAATCCCCCCTACCATCAGGAATGGTGTAGTTATTGAAGCAAATTTGAAATGAATAAATAACATTATTTCTTCTTCTTCTATCTTTTCCCTACTGGAAAATTACCTCTTCAAGTATGCAATATAAGGCCCCTACTGTTTTCTTTTGAGTACTTCAAAAATGCATTTAAATCTGAGAAGTCATGCGTTTCAATTTCAGTGGATGAAAACTTATCCTGTGAAATCACATACAGTGTACTGTGTAGTTCTGATGTACAACTGATGGAAAAATTTTGTTTCCATCAAATAAAAATTCAATTTGTTGCAGTATCTGTGCACATCAATATGTTATTATTTAGACTGCCACTTGAGTGGAACGATATCAAACATATAGGGCCTATATATATATATTTGGTGAGCTTGCACAAAAATAAGTTGTCCAAAATTTTTCATCATAAAAGTGGAAATTGAAATTATAAGAGACGACTGAACAGGCAATGTTATAAATGTATCGACTGGGCAAGAAAATGTATTTTGAACTGGAGGTCTTCATACAGTATCTTGATTCGCTGTGTACTACAGTAGGTGCCAATTCTGTGTGTTTTGGTCTTGTCCAAATCCTTGCCCTTGATTGAAGCAGACTGAATGATTTTTAATGGTCATCCTGAAAAACTAAAAGCACGGCGTCACTTGCAAATTTTGAAGGTTACCCGTCCAGATTTCACCAAAAGTATGTATTCTGCCCAAAGGATCTAAAAAATACTAATCTTCACATTGTATATGATTTTAGCTGATATCATTCATTCTGTCGGTTTGCTGGTGTGCAAATCCTGAACCCAATCTGTAAGTGGCTACCCAAGGTAAACAAAAACATGTGGCCCAGCTATTTTATATTCTCTGATTTGTTGTCAACATTGCCCGCTGTGTTTTAGCTGAAGCGTGTCTAAAAACAGGAACGACTAGCCAACTACTAACATGATAATCATAGTGGCACACTCTATAGGCCTGCATCTCTCTGTTGACCCTCCCCATCCTGGTCGTATAGATTGAGCTATCACAGTGTGGTTGACATTTTCTCTGATAACCACACCACAAGCTCGAGTTTCAGGAGCACAGCTCTTTGGACTTGTGATCAGAGAGGTCCAACCACATTGACTTAAAAAGAAACTCAACGTAGATGAATACTCTACATCAAAATACTAGAGATCCTTTCATTTGCTTTTACAAATTGTAGATACCCATGGGGTATTTAAATGTAGACCTACTGCAGCATGGTTTTAGAGGGCAATTGTATGCGTAATTATGTATACCAACTCACAGGCCTGGCCCGATACCATCATTCCTCCTGTGATGGTAATACAAGACAACTGAAATTCTGAACACCCACTGCCACGTATGTTGTCCGCATTTGTCCGCAAGACACTGACCGCTGTAATGATATTGAAACCTTTTCATGGTGCCAGTCCGAAAGCGGCCTGACTCGGTCTCAGTTTGTACAGCTTTTGGTCAAGTGGAAGCGACAGCGTTGTGACGAAGTTGATGTGAAATTTGGCACCGTCGACTGCGACTACACTTTTCATATTTGGTGGCTTAATCAGAGCTGTACACTTCTTGAGTTTCTGCAATCATTACTGTAATGGCACTATTTGGTTTTCTCTCTTTGATTTCATAATAGATGTAGGCCTGTGCCCGAGAAATGGCACTGAGATGACATTGTTACACTTTGTCTTCATTGTCTGTATATAGTATCGTAATTCAGACCATGGGAGAAAATATGTATTTGCACTTCATCGTTTGAAAACAGGGTCAGAAAAGCCTATTTGGATATTGGAGAAAAGGTTTTTTCTTGGACTATCTTATAATTGTTCATGGCATCGGAAGTTGATTTTTTTTACTTTTTGTGATTTCATTTTATTTTGCTTATTTATTCATTCATGTATTTATTATTTTTTTTGGAGTGGGGAGGGGGGGGGGTTCTGTGAGTGACATCAAAATATGTGTCACATAAAACATTTTAACATCAAATCATGGCAGGTCCATGGATAGAGCTACATGTACTCAGTATAGGCTCCTCACTTTTGCATTATGCTCCTAATGCATACAGATTTGTAATATTAGAGAAAGCGAAGGTACTAAAGTATCATATTAACATAACAATTACTTTCACAAAACTGAAATCAAAACTTACTAACAGTGTGACTAATAATGCACCCTTGTCTCAAATAGATGCAATATTACTTAGCTTGCAAGAGTGACATTTGAATAAATAATTGGCAACATGCCACTAACCCTACTACAGGTATGTTTGGTATTTTCATACAGTGTAAATGTACATATTTCTGCACACCCAAGTGTCCATGTCGAAATTGATCAAAGAATTTTGACAACTATTCCAGCCTGCGGTAAGAAATATTTGGGAGTGTCATATTCTGTAATTTCAAGCCATGTTTACGGTTTACTGTGCTCATTTTACCCAACCACATCTTAAAATAACCCAGTTTATTGAAAGCATACAGTTACCTAGACACATGTGTAATTGACCAAAGAATTTTCACAATTTCACATTCATCATAAAGTGGGAGAAATATTTTTAGTGTCATATTTCGTCATTCCCAGACAATGTGTATGTTTAAATTCTGACCATTTACTCCGCTCCACCCTGCAAAAAATCCAGTTTACGACATAATTACCCAAGCGAAGATTGAATAGCAATTTTGATATCCACATTCAGATTGCAAGGAATGACATTTTTACAATTTTAGTGTCGTATTTCGTCACTTTCAGACATTGTCCGGGTTAAGTGTGGCTGTTTTATTCTGATCCACCCTCAGAAAAATCCAGTTTACGATGTAATTTCCCAAGTCAGGCATTATATCGATGTACCATGTGTAGGTGGAAGTCTCTAATCGCAAGACAGATCAAAATCAATAAAATGCCTCCAGTACAGCATTTACACTTTCCCTGGATTGATTCAGGAACATCCATTTGTATTCACACCTCAATCTTGTGAGTAATATATGGCAAAGTCATTTTGAAAAGTTCATTGAAATTGAGTAATATAACATCGTCATGGTGTTTATAATATTTTGAGATTAATATTGGCCATATGGACATTGATTTGTACATGAATTTCCACACTGTATGTGTTAGCAATATACAACTGTCATTTTGAAATGCTTCAACGTATTAGAGTGTAGAATAATAAAAAAAATAATCATCTTGATATTCATAATGTGGTCAGCAAAATTGGTTTGCAGGATATTGATTTTCATTTGCATATTGTATGTGTGAGCAATCAATTTGGAATGCTTCAACATATTAGAATGCACTGAATATAATATAATGGTCATCTTGATGTTCATATGGTCAGAAAAACTGGTTTGCCGGAAATTGATTTTATTTTGCACAGGCTTTTTCTTTCAGCGGAGAGTATAATCTTTCCGAGAATCTGTGGCTCTTGTCGCTGCGTTTGTTCTTTCCTCGTTGGTAATCTATAATTCCCACCAGTCAGCCAGCATTGACTTATTGTAGATTATAATACTTCCAGCTGTCCCGCCGAATCGTGTATGCGACCGAACGTTCTGGAACAGGTTTAGGTGGGATAATTTACTCTACCGATAATCGTTTGGTCGACACTGTAATACAAAAGAGCTAATGAGGACAGCTAGTGTACTGGTATGTGGATACAAATAAGGTATACTTAGACTGACGTTACATAACGAACATGTTTTGTTAATATTGAACATTTCATTAGCTAGTTTTGTTGGCTATATTGTGCAAGATATTTGTATGTTCATTAGATAAGGTCATGACAAATATTGTGATTATAACATGATTTTGCATAATTTGTCGGTGGCCATCCATTTTAACCCGTTGGAGACAATTTGATTTCACTATATCACACACATTTTCCATAGACCCCAACATGAGCTAACTCGTACTTTATAGTCTCCAACAGGTTAAAGAAATGTCTTTGGTTTATACACCTAAAAGATGAGCTGATGATAAAAAATGAGGCAAAAAGTATTAAGGTTGTGTAAAAGATTGTATGGATAATGCATTGGGGCCAAAAAGTCTGTTTTCACGAAAATATAAGCCAAATTAAAAAAGAAAAAAAATGACCGAAGTATGATACCATAACACACCTGACTTAAGCAAATTTTTTTCTTTCAAAAACTACAGGACGTGCTGTTGCATAAATCTACAGGATTTGTGTATCCCAAATGTTGAACCATGGTTGAACACAGGATTTTTGACTATTTTCTTTACCCAGATGTAATATGAGCAAAAACGGTAACCTTTGCATATCAACGACAACGTACTTGAGTTCAAACTCACTGCCATTAGAAGATGTTATCTTCCATTCGTACATGTTCTGATTTGTGTTTGAAGAAAATAGTTGGCCCTATCCCTTTTTATTTGGGGGGGGGGGGGGAAGAGGCGTGAGTTTACAGCATTTTTATCTGACAGCCAATGATACTCATTCACAGTCCTGTAAAAGCCATGTTGCCCTGTCATTTAGATGGAGGCTGGATGGAGGAGTGATGTGATTATGTGGGCGATATGATATCAACTTGATTGGTATTTCAAACCTAAACAAGATCAGAAAAACATAGCTTGGAGGAGAGGCCAGACTTGGGGTCAAGTTGTCAATTAAACCCAAGACCTGTCATATTTCACCCTGGAAAGGTTCATCTGATGCTAGATTTACTACCTTGTGGGTAAAATGGGACCATGCACTGGCTGCCTTACAGACGAAATTTATGTCAAGGGTTTCTTCTTCATAGTGGTGTAGCCAAGGGGTGATATGGGGTGGTCACCCCCCCCCCCCAAATGTCCCCATCCCACTCTTTATTCTTGGGAGGTAAAACAGAACCACACTCTGGCTCTTCTACAGAAGAAATTCATGTCATCAAGGGTGTTTGTTCATCTTCAGAGGTTCATAGCCAGGGGGTGATGGGGTGATCAACCCCCCTTCCCCCACCCCCCCCCAAAAAAAAGGGGGAGGGGGGCGAGTGAGTAAAATTAAATTGGGCATGTCCCTCTCTGTGTTATTTATTTTGTTTTGTTTTTTTGCTCTGTAAGACACCACCTTTATGACATGAAATTGTTTTTGCTCTTCATTTTGTTCCTGTGGAGTTGACTACCTCAACCCCCACCATCCCCACCCCACCCCCCAAAATCCTGGCTGCTATGTCACTGTCCCTTCACCCTAAGATATTGACATGCAGTTTGGTAGTCTTGCTTCCAGAGATTGGGTGCTTCGCATCCACAGCGAGTCTACTCGGAGGAAGAAAATGTTGCAAGGTCAGGAACCGAGACTAGAAGTTCAGGGAGTTACAACCCAGCAGGACTAAGCAGTGACACAGAGTTGATCACACACACAAAAACAGATACATGAGTTATTGCAAACAAATGTTATGTACAGAACATTTTTGGCTCTGTGCATGGGCAGTTGCTGTTCAGCTCCCCATCCTTTAAATGACTGGAATTTTAATTGGGCTGGACAGCTCAGGGTGTGTTTTAGTCTTGGACTTACAGATTCTTGAACAGCGCCCTCACGGTTCAACTTCATGCAAATCCCATTAAGGTTATAAACATCCCAAATTGGTGTATTTGTGAATTGATATTTTGTGCTGTAGATCAAGAATTTGAGAGATTTATTTTTGTATCAACGCTCTATGTTTATAGCTTTGTTTCCCAGATACCCCACCCCACTCCCACCTTCTAAAAAGAAGATTTGATTCTGATATTTAATTCTTTTCAAATTGGCACCCCGTAGTGTTCACTGAGTCTCCATGTCATGTGTAAGTCTTGGTTCCCAAGGCAGGACATACAGAGAAGGTCATAGCGCCCCCACGGAGAAGGGGAATGTAATTAGCAGCGTTGACCAATCAGAGGCGGACAGCCGCTTTGCGTTAGTCCTTTCCCCATTTGGCAACACACATTCCAGCAGGTCGGAGGTCACACAGCTGCTCAGTGAGAAGGACGCAAAATGTAAAGAAATGAACAAATTTGGAAAAAGTACAAAAAGTGTTCACATCTTGTGGGGGCACTGTTTTCAGTCATGTATGCATTTGATATATGTTTATTAAATTTCCTGTATGTTTAATGGAATTTTGGTGGATTTTTGCAGTGCCAATACAATATTAAAGGGAAAATGCAGTCAATGATATAATTTTAAAGTTGGACAAATAACAAAAAGCCAGAGTGATTAATGTATCATAGAGATAGTAGGCATTCTGAAGTTGAACTGGAATGAACTAAGAAATAGAAAAAAAAAATGAAAATTTCAGTGAAAAAAGTGTCTTTCAAACAACCCTCTTAAATAATACGAGGAAGAAGGCATGTTAGCATGATATGCCTAAAATTTAATCTTAATCTTCATATTTATGTCTGTTTAAAGATTTTATCAGAGTTATATCACTTCAATATCACAAAACCCATTAAATGTTCACATTTAAAGAAAGCGGAAATGTTTATCAAGCCAATTTATTTGTTAAAGTGCATATTTTAGAGGTAAATGTACACCGTATGGAAGAAGTTACACGTATGATTTAAACCAGCTGTGATATACATACACACTATGTCTTGTGTTTATGCAGATTCCTTCCTCCAAAATCATTCCAAACATTCATTGCCACAAATTGAGTGCAACCCCTTTTCTTTCCTCCAACATAACCTTCACAAAAATGGGGAACAAAATTGGCACGCCACCATCAGAAATAATTATCTCCCAGTTCTTTCTGGCCCCAGCTATCACTTCATAATTCTGTGTTTTTACCGATTGCCGATCAACCACACCTGTTCTCTCGTTTCTGGGCCTCAACTTGGTGATGATTATTGACGCTTTTGTCATTCTGCTGTGATGACTTGATGCGGGGACAGTACTAGGGTTTGCAAATGGGGGTGGGGTGGTGTGCCTCTGTGGGTGGGGTTCGAGTGACAAGGGGGAGGGGGATGGGATACAGGAAGTGTCAAAATAAAACAAGGACTTCTTGTAATAATTGTCTCTTCAAATTGAGCTGTCATTGTGACGTGTCTAAGCACACCTCAATGTCATATGGGAATGGACACCCCTCGTAAGATAAAATGGTATCTTCCATTGTCATTTTTTGATTCATGTTTCTAAGAGACCATTGTCCCATAGCCATGTTGTCAGGGGGTGAAATATTAATGTTGTCTTAGGTGTCAGGGAAGAATTTGGTTTTTGACCATCCTGGAAATATTGTAAAGTTCATGGAAAGAAAGTCAGGAAGACAACCAACAATCCAACAAACATGTACTAGTAACAACCATTAAACATACTCGCGCAGGCATTTGTAACTTTGATTTTGTGTTAAAAAAAATCATTTTGCTTTCGTGATTTTGCATGTGAACTACCAGTTCTTGCAGGGTCCTTCACTGTTGAAACAAATTTGCATCCAAATAAAAAGGGTGCTTGGTTTGATATGATGAAAATTCCTTTTAGAAATTGGCAATAAAACTAGTTTATTTATGTTCTGTTACAAAACAGTTTGTCAACAAGCATCCTACATTTGAAGTTACTTACATTTACCCTTGGATAAGAGTGCTGCCATGAATATTTAATCATTAAAATATATTTTAAAGCAAAACTCTGCAGTGGATTCACACATACATTTTTTTCTGCGCAAACTGAAAAAAATTAGAGCAACAAAAATAAGGTTGAAGTTTTGCCTGACAGATGTAAAAACTAAAAAAAAAATTCTTAAGGAGAAAGAGCCTTTAGCATTTGTCATTGGAGATTGATACAACCAACATAACAACAAAACAAAGTTAAGAAAAGGCATATCGTGATTGGATCGGCACAAAAACCTTTTAACCCTAACTCTCGCCATCCAGAAACGTGCACGCAAATAGCAGAGATTGGTTGTTGTAAGCGAAGCGACTTCAACGGGCGCTGGCAACGAAATATGAGTGGCCGAAAATTTGCAAATTGGCCACGGGGCTGTCATGGATACTCGTCCGCGTACACACCAAAGTAAAAATGTCACTTTTTCGAAGTAACCCAGTTGGTTTGGCAATTGTTAAGTGGCTCGATTTGAAAGCAAGATGACGCAAGCGTGACACCTTTTCCTATTCTGTCGTTGGTTTTTGCTGCATGGTGTAAACGACACCAGATACGTTAAAAAACGTGGTTCAAGATAATTAATGCCAATTTAGTGTCACAGGTCTGGGAAACTTGATGAGATTTTGTGTGTTGACGATGTATCGGCATGGCTGGTGTCTGGTGATCACACATCTGAAAGATTCAAGTATTTTTGATCAAAAATTTATACCTCACAAATGTAGTTCGGCAACATGTATCTTGTCACTCAAGCCATCACCCTAAGCTCAAACATACCGACCCAGTTCGTAATGGGTTCACTTATGCAATGAAAACCATTTGTTTGATAACGGAAATCCTGAGACAAGATGTCGGTAATATTGTGTCTGTACTCAAAGTCCATTGCTTGAAGAAATCAGTTCTTCACCTCGGTGAGTCTGTGTGTAGATTTGAACTGGGTAGGGAATGATTTTTTTCATTCTGTCTAGTGACATTTCCAACTTGAAAAAAAAATCATACAAAGCTGGAGATTAATGCTGTGCACTTACTACAGTACGGTAATGACACACGGACAAGTAACAAAGCTGAAACATACCATTGTGTGAGTAAGAAAGCTGAAACAGAATATCGCATGAGTAAGAAAGCTGAAACGTCGCATGATAAAAAGTTCCAGCTTTTACCCCCCCCCCTCTTTTCAGTGCATCACTGTGATTTGTAAATGTACCACCAAATGCCTCTTTGTAATATTCAACTATTTTAGTTTAGTATGAGCTGTCTCTGCCTGGGAATAAGAGTGTTATAGTGACAAAAAAATAGTCCAAAAGATCTTTATCTGTCAGAAAATTCATCAAATTATGATTTGATTTGCAAAATATCACTGTAAACTTGAGCAAAAAGTCAACTATTTTTGTGATAAATTTTGTTCTGTTTTACTTTCTTAGATGGATCCTAGCAAGCTTATTGTTGTATTTTAGAATATTTGTTTTAAGTAATTCTGTCTTCACCCCCCCCAAAAAAAAGATTGAATTAGAATAAGAAAATCCTGCTGCATCTATCGTCAACTTCAGTTGTATCTTTTCCTCATTCAATGCCAACAATCCAACAATCGGAGAGTGTTTACCCAAACCAACTGGACTTATTGTCGTAGAGTGTTTGGACATGTTGTTGTAGAGTATTTAGACAAGCTTGAGAGCTCTGTTTTCCAAACACCCCAGAAGGCTAGAGACATGTATGTGGGAAACCTTAGAACCGTGACAGAAAAGAGCAAGAAAACGTTGTACTATATCCCTTTATTTTTAGCATGCATATCCAGGTACACACTGAAATGTTTTCTTTCTCTCATTGTGACTATGCTGATTGCTTATTCTTGTGTTTGTCTTGGTTTGAACTACAAAGGAAATAATACTTCACTTCACAACAATTTGACCTTTCAAATCATTCTTTTTCCTTTACGAGGAATTAAATGAAAACTGTAAGGTACATGTACATGCATAAGTGTACCTGAACCTTTGCATCACTAAATTCATAGATATAGTCTCTACTGAGAGTGTGTTTGTCTGTTAAAAATTTACTGCATTGCGGCAATTTTTTAACTTGCACCTCCCTGCTTACATTTATAAGGCTGTTCATCATTCATGTCATAATACCTGGGCACTCAATATTTCCTACTGTTTTCATAATTTGGATAAGTTAGGTCAAGTGCCAGTTCCAGTGATTTGATCAAATATTTTGGCAAATTCAAATTGGAAATTCATTTCATTTATATTAGAATGAAATGTTAGTGGATAAACTCAAATAAATGACTGGCATCAGTGTTGAATGTTGTGTAATATATTTCTGGTTATTTCTCAAAGTGACTCCTGCTGTGCCCCAGTCACTTGAGTCTTTGTTGATATTGTAAAATTACATTTTCAGCTTGAAAGAGCAAAAGTATGAATTATGCAAACATGCCATGTGGTACAGGTATTTGACCTTTAGGTTCTGTGAACATCAATGTCCAGTGGCAATTCTTGGTGACAACAGGAGTACAGGACAATGGTCAGTGCATGGGCCAGAGTTTGAGGCTCTGCCTGCTGTGTTCACTCCAGGCCATCAAAATGACCTTATGTTTTGTACAAATTCTTATTTCTGGAATCTGAAAAAAAAACAAAAACAATTTATTGCTTATTTCTGAATTTAACCAGCTTTTGGCTTCTTTGAATTTGATTTTGTGTATAACAAGTCAACTACAGGTACTTTCACTTTGGAAAGATGACTAAATACATAATGGAATCTTTGCAGTTTGAACAAAACTTCTCCCCAGTGATGATATATGATAAAAATATTTCTGCAAAGTGTTGACTGATTTTACATTATATATTTTTGGGGGGTTGGGTGGGGAGGGGGTGGGGCTGGTGGTGAGCTGGTTGTCATGAAATATACTCATTACAATAATCTATCTAGACAAATTTAAAAAGTCATATTTGAGAGAAAGTGTTATTAATAGAAAAAATAGATGAAATAAAATAGATAAGAATAAAATATATAAATGAAAATCAACATAAATTCAGGAAACCTACAGTCTCTTCTCTAAAAAAATGGTAGCGTAGTGACAAACAATTAGCACACCAAGGAGCATACACAGTATGGAAATGGTGGAAAAACAATGATTTAATATGTATAATACAAGTGTCTAAAAGTGATTCTATGGCATGGATGTGACTGTAAGGTGTTCTTGTATTGGATTGTGGGATTTACGGGGTAAATCAATTGACATTTTGCTGTCCAGGATTTGGTTACACCAGTTGTCCAGTGTGATGGCTTCATCTGCCCTATGGCTCAGGGTTGGGTTACTGGTGACTGACAGACAGACATCCTGGGATGGACACTCACACAGACAGATGGACACACACATACACACATGCACACACACACACACACACACACACACACACACACACACACACACACACACACACACACACACACACACACACACACACACACACATGCAGACACTCACATATACACATAGACACACACACAGACAGATGCAAACACAGACACACAAAGACACATATGACGACTGACACATACACAAACACAGACATGCATGCACACACACAGATGCACAGACATACACACATACAAAGACACACACATACACACCAACACACCCACATACATGTACACAAACACACATTCATACGCTTTTGTATCATTGCTGAAATGACTAAGACAATGCTCCCAATTCTTTACTGAAATTTATCCTGGAAACAAACAAATGAGCAAAAAATCTCCCCAAATGAAATAAAATATCTTTATGTTCACCCATGTACATACAAAACTTTAAAAGTATGAGTCGTATGGACTACAAACGATAGTAACTGTTCACATTCTTCACAAGATGACAACTTAGATTCTACACCAAAGAGTGCAATCGAAGTGGGAGGTAGAGGGTTCATAGTTTTTTTCAAAAGGGCAAGCAATACCCGCATTGGGGGACACATATTGTATAGGAATATGTTTATAAATCAATACATTACTGTACACAGTGGACGTTGCATGCGGTCTTGACTGACTTTTGTAACACGAGCGCAAAGTTTACTTTATCCGATACAACCACCCGCTTCATGGTTTGTGTACACTTGTCAAGATGGCATCAGCGACAGATTGCAATGAGAGGGACGATGGAAATGGATCCGTTTTGTGTGTCCTGTTCGTCCGTTTGTCCGTCTGTCTTCGAGTGTATCATTTCGTGATTATATTTGTGGTGTATTTTGAAGATAAACACGGTCCACGTTTCACCCATCTGAGGATGCTTGTCGGAGTGAGGATATCATACATCAGTGCTTAGTTATTAGAATTTTAAAGTTCACCAAAGAAAGTAAGAAGTAACAAAATTGCAGAGAAATTCAAAGAAGTTCAAAGCAATGTCAAAAACACAGTACCGGTATTAATAATTAACAGTCCCCTCAACACATTGTTGACCTCTTTCCATCTAAAGCATATGCACAATCAAATGTTAATCACACATACCTGCTAATTTTCCACCAAAAACATAATT
>JZLH01S0346309.1:61030-72209 GCA_001188425.1 Eucidaris tribuloides
GACGGTCATTTCTTGCGTGCTGAGGTGAATGTTAGCTAAGATAGTACGTGCAGCTAGGAGCTGTATCAATAAACTGCTATTAAGCGGAGGAAAGTCATCTTAAAGGAAGCGCCCAAAGTTTTCAGCATGCAGATTTTCCTTCTGAACTGATCTTTGAGGCTTTAGATACTATATAACACTGTGGAAGACACGTTTAAAAAATTGTAAAACTTTGCTATCTGGACATATCTGACAGTGATTTGAATAAGCAACATGAAACACCTTTAGACACAAACGTTTGGACTAGTTTATGCTGTCAACTAGTACAATATGTGCAGATGCAACATTAGCCACATTAATTTTTCCTATTGGGCGATAGGAAATTCTGCCAACACAGCCAAGTCTATGGGGGAAAGCGCTGGAATGGTCTCTCAATGATTTTTACTTTTTTAAAGCAGCTTAATGATCGTTTTAACTGAAATTTTTCAGGTCTTCATTTTTTAGACCATGTCAGAGATTACTGGTAGCATTGGGGAATCACGCAGCTCAGATGTTTAAACTGGAAACACTGTTATTACAGTGCTTATAACAGGGAAAAGAGCATTATGAACAAAATCTGAAAAAATAATGCCTAAAAATTTTCACCCCCCCCGAAAATAAAATTGATTAACTATTCTTGCGAAAAAAAACCTTAAAACTAAAAACTAAAAAAAAAAAAAAAAAAAAAAAAAAAAAAAAAAAAAAAAAAAAATAAAAAAAAAAAAAAAAAAAAAAAAAAAAAAAAAAAAAAAAAACAAAAAAAAAAAAAAAAAAAAAAAAAAAAAAAAAAAAAAAAAAAAAAAAAAAAAAAAAAAAAAAAAAAAAAAAAAAAAAAAAAAAAAAAAATTAAAAAAAAAAAAAAAAAAAAAAAAAATAAAAAAAAAAAAAACTAAAACTAACTTTACAAAAACTAAAAACTTAAAAATTAATTTACAAACAGATGGCCTGATAAGAGCAATAAGAAATCATGTTTTACCTGCCTAAATATTCTTCAACCCAATCCGGATCCAAAGAATCCCATGAGGTCTGGTAAGCTTGAAATTATTTATTGATTTTACTTATCTCAGCTTACACCAATTCAAATAATTTATTTGATTTTTGGGTTAGTTGTCTGGCTATGAAGTTCTGAAACAGCATGCGATGGTATGGGAATGTACCGTCTCGTGTATATGTTCTTGTGAAAAGTGGAAAGTATAGCCTTATATCATTATAAAATTCTCTTTGGTTGCAAATAATAAGTAGACTATCTCTTCCTGCCACCTATACTTTTCAATTATTTTCTTTTGTTTGATGTGAACATTTCTTTTTAAAACGCTAAACGTAAGAATTCACTTTTTTTAATGAGGCCCATTATCGTTAGAAGACCCCATTTGTGTGTACATTGAACAGCCGCGTCACAAATATGTAATTCTGTACTGATATCTAATGACAATATTTTTGGCACCCTTCATAATGCATAATTGGGTTATTCACATTATACAAATTGCACCTACTCTTAAATTGTCGACAGGACGCCAGTATGCGTTGGAAATGAAACGCGGACACGCAGATACAAGGCCATAGCGTTAGTGTCGATTGTATTCAGTGATGTGCATGAGTACATTGTAAGTCAACACAACTTCTAGACTACAGTCCCGCCACGAATAATTTGCTTCGGTGAATATTCCGATATTATTTCCGGGAACCACGCCATTCCAAAACATTCTAATTACTTCCGCGAATATTCGCGGTCGATGTTAGCCCACTTGCATATTTGCAGTATAGCGCATCTGCGGCAGATGCACCAGCACGAATACACGCACGCTGCAACGTGTCATCGCCATTAATCTTGGTCACCTTGCCGCGACATTTTGGAATACTTTGGCATTGCTTAATGCCCGCTCGTATTTTTTCATTTCTGTACTAGTTTCGTCTGTCATCGTTTTATTCACAAAGATTTAAATCTATGAAAACATTAAAATCTCATTCTGCACTTTTTGTCAAATTTCGACTCAGTGTGCCTTTTCACTGATTACATCTGCAGTTTTTTCATATTACTTTACAGCGTAAATTGCATACTCCGCTTATTTCGAATACACGTGGATTCATCAATGAACACATCTTGGATAACACAAGTCTTTCCTAGACATTATCTTAACAACATGAGCAATGAATAATATACAAAAAAATGATGGCGAATGTTGAAATTCTGCGTGGACGTCTTTATATGTTATCATCCTTGTCATCGCTAACATTATTGCCGTTTCCATATCTGTATTCTGGTTTATTCTGTTCGCCGGCGAATCGAAGTCGATTAAGCTTTGTTTTTGTTGTTTTCAATGTTTGTTAGTTGTCAGAATTATACCATATTGTTGAATTTTGTTATCAGAATTTTAACAAAAAAGAAATGTAATTACATAAAAAAATTGCTTTATGATATTTAATGATCATTTGCTACTTTTCTACATTATACATGCATGTATTCGTCTTACTGCTATTGGTAGTTTATATATGTCAAACTTTGTCATGTTGTATTTTGTTCATAATTGCGAATATGAAAAAAAGTCAATGAATGAAGAAAGAGAAAGAATGAATGAATGATGCTGACGTTTTAAATATAGTTTCCACTTTTTTCGCCAAACGTTACAAAATCTGCCATATTATTACTTCTTACATGTTTCGTTGCTTTCGAATAGACGCGGAACATCAGTCGAATGCTTTAAGCAAAATGGTTACCCGAAAAGTTTCGAAATCCTTGATGCAAATAAATTAAAAACGATTGGAAAGCGCTTAAATTCCATCTACTTATGTTGTTATCTTTCATACAGGGTTCGCGTTATGTCTTTTATTCTGTCCAAAATCACAATCGGATTTAAGGCGCTTTCAACCATATTTGTTCCCTTTTCGCCAACGGCTTTGAAATGGGCTTTATGAATTTTTCACATGGTTTCGTTTGTTTCAAATACCGCGAACATCATCGAACAATCTTGGGATATCGTTTCGCCTTATCGCAACTTTAAAATACTCCCGAACTATACTCTCAAGTGATAAAAATTATAGGGAAAGGCTTGTATTCGTATGTTCTATCATTCATGGTAAATAACATTGTTGGCTGCTTCATCTACATTATGTTTAAAAATCGATCGCGGAAGATTCGGCGTATCCTAAGATATTGTTTCATCTGTGTTCGCGTGCCATACGAAACAAATCGAAAAGATTTATTAGGAAGGCGCAATGAGCGGCCGATCGGGGGGGGGAGACTTTTCCCCCTTTTTTCTGGTGGGGTCGCCCTGCGATGTTTTATATTTAAAATTTTCGCCTTCGGTGCCCTCCCCCCCCCCCCCCCAACTTGTTTCTTGAAATCTCTGCTTACTGAAATAGCACGTTCTAATACGCTTGGCGAAAATGCGGGAAGAAACAGATTAGACCGCACTGCCAATCGAATGCGATTCCCGACAGAAATAAGCAGACATGAACAGCGAACTGTGTTAGTGCGACAAATTCAAAACTTCAGATTCAAAGTTGTCCTTGTTTAAAGTATTTGCCAAGAAATTTAAAAACCGATCAGCAAAGTTTCGGTTATCGAAGATTTGTTTCGATTTCTTGTTCGCGTGTATTCGAAACAATACGCAAGACTTATTAAAACGGCATTACGGGTGGTGATCGCCGCTTAGTGGGCGACATATCCGTTCCCGAACCTTTCCCTTCGATGTTTTCTTGGTTTGCGCATGGAATACCCTCCCCCCCCCGAAATATTTTTTTGCCATTTTGTTAGCATTGTTAATTTATTTATCTTTCATATATAGAACTTATTCAAATAAAAATGTGAGGGTATTATTATTTTTGCGCTATGTTTTTTGTCTCCTTCCTTCATCCAAGCATTTTGTTCGATCTTGCTTAGCGTGTATTCGCAACAAACGAATAACTGTGTAAGGAATTATTAAAGGCTATATGCGTTGGTGATTCCGGGGGCGGATCTATCCCCACCCCTCGGTTTTTTCTGATGCGCGTAGGCCCCCGCCCCATATTGTTTTTGCCATTTTGCTTAACACTGGTAATTAGATTTTGTTATCTGGCGAACTTATTCAAATATAACTGTGAGAGTATTATCTTACTTTGCCGTCTAGGTTTTGTCCGCTCCCCTCACTCGTTAGCTGAAATCTCGTTACTGACAGAGGCATATATTTAACGGCTTTGGCGAAGAAAGCGAAAAGAACGTGAGTTGGGCCGGAATTCAAACGGCTTTCCGTGACTTTCTTTTTTTGTAATGTGTTTAGACATGCAACCATTAATATTGTTAAAACTTGATCGGAAAGGCTCATGTTATCAAGATTTTGTGTTCGATCGTGTTCTGCGTGTATTCGGAAACAACGGAAAACCAGTGGTAAGAAATTAATTGAAAGGCACTACTTACGCGATGGCGAATCGGGTGGGCTGGCTAGGCGTTGCATTTCCCTTCCTCCTTTTTTCTGGTGGGGTTGCCTCCCCTCCCCCAATATCTTTCACCAATTCTGCAAGCATTCTGATAAAACCTATTCAAATGATAAGTGTTGATAAACTTCACTATTTTCGGCGTGAGAGGCGCATTTCAAAGTCACGTATTTTCACTTTTTAAAAGTATCCTCAGATTCTCAGTGTATTATCATTTCGTCTACGATGACCCACCCCTCCCCGACTGCCCACCCCTCCCCCGCCCACCTCTTTATAAGAAATCTCGCTACTGACAGGAATGTTTTCTAACCTTGGCGAAAAAGGGGAAAAAAATATTTTAGAACGCACTGAATTTCGACTGCAATTTCCGACAGGAAATAAGCCAACGGCATGAACCAGCGACTTTGTTATCCATGAAGGATGATAGAAATTTGACGTCTGCGAAATTCAAAGTTTTCCTTATTTAAAAAAAATGTATTTGCGCAAAACGTGGTTAAAAATCGATCTGGAAGCGATCGGTTATCCAAGATTTGTTCGATCTTGTTCGCGTGTTATTTCGCAAACAAACGCAAACACATAGGAATTATAAGAAGGCACAAACGCGCGACGATCGGGGCGGGAGGGGTACATTTCCTTCCCGCTTTTTGTGTGGTGGGTCGTACGCCCCCCCCCTCCAACGCGATGGTATTATACCTTACGCCTTTCGGTGCCCCCCCCCAAACTCGTTTCTTCAAAATCTCGCTGCTGAAAAGCACGTTTCTAACGCCTTGGCGAAAAGAGGGAAGAAACAGATTTAGAAAAGCGATATGTTGTTTAGTTTACAAATAAAATGATGAATAATTCACAATTCAAAGTTTTCCCTTATTTAAAGTATTTGCAACAAACTCTCGGTCTAAAATCGCGATCAGGAAAGGTTCGGTTATCGAAGATCCTCTGTTCGATCCTCTTCGTTCGCCGTGTATTCATATAAACAACAACTGAAACCTTGTAAGAAATTATTAAAGGCCACCTATAGTTGGCGATCCGGGGGCGGACCACATCCCCCTTTTTAGCCTCACCGTGAGGCCACAAGGCCCTCAAGTGACCGCTATTGCGCTCGTTTTTGTCCGTCGTGCTCGTTCGTCGCTGGCGCTAAAACTTTACACATCATTTCAGCTTCTGTTCTTCAAAAATGCCATTGGACCACCTGGATTTGGCCCAATACTTTGGCCAGGGAATGCATCCTTAGGGGTGGGGTTTATTCAAGGGTCCTCAACTGGCTACACCTGGCTCCCCGGGGGGCCCAGGGCAGCGGGCCCTAAAGGGCCAAAAGCTAGGTAGTTTTCAACATCTTCATTCTTTAGATCAGGAATAGTTTTACGTCTTAAGCCACTTTGGTGTCGTAACGCATACCTCATATATGCTGCTGAATTACATGCCTCTCCTCCAACCTACACGACAATGCCAGAGCGTGGCTCTCCTGTTTGGCCCAGGGCGGGCAAAAGTTTGGGGTTAGGCGCCCTATAGGAATACACCTCACATTCACCTCAATGGATTTAATCCAAACTTGGTGGGAATGATTCCTCAGGTGGAGGGAAGATGCCGGGTTGACCTGCGAATGGGAACACCCAGCCCCCCCCCCCCCCCGGGAGGGGCCCCAGGCGGTGCAGGGCCACTTAAATAGGGCCCCAAACTAGGAAACTTTTCTAACCACAAGCGCCCATTTGTAACCAAATTTCTGGCCGGTTGGTAGATGCACGCAACAGGGACCTCAATGTTATTTGGGGGTCAAGGTCACATATGTAGGCCTCAAAAGGTCAAACTGAAGTCAAAGTTCTTCTTTGCGTTGGTATTGGCCTTCTTCTTACTAGATTCCAGAACTAAGTTTAGTTAAGGCCACTTTTGTGTGTAGATTACCTCTCATATGTGCTGAATAATGTTCCTCATTGACAATGCCCAGGGTGGCCCCGTTTTGGCCCCAAGGGGGGCAAAGTTTTGGGTTAGGGCCTATAGGAATAATTCACATTTCACATCAATGGAATTATAGACCAACTTGGTGACCGGAAATGCATCCTCAGCGTGGAGGGAAGAGGGTTCCTGCAATGCACACCACCCTCCCCCCCCCCGGGGTGCCCATGGGCAGGGCCCTTTTAACGGCCAAAAGTTAAGGTACACGTATTCTCAACCACAAGCCCATTATGTAACCAAACTTTGTGGTAGATGCCATAACAGCGGCACCTCAATGTTATTTGGGGGTCCAACGCGTCACATGAGGTAGGTCAAGGTCAAATTTGTTAAGATACTAGGGGTGCCTTGTTTTTGTAAACAAACGGCATGTTAGTGAATTATCTTAACTTGGCCAAAATCAGCTATTACTCGGCCAAGGGATGCAAGTTTTTTCAACTGGTTCATTTGGCTACGTTGGTGCCTAGATACTCGGCTCAAGGGCAAAACTATATGCTATAACTGATGCTTTTTTCTATGGGCTTACCATAGAGAGTTTGCGAAGACCTTCAGCGTGAGCTGTCGTGCCCCGGGGCTCTTTGTTTTCTGATGGAGGGTGTCCCCCCCCCCCAATATGTTTTGCCATTTTGTTAAAATTGTTAATAGATTTTATCTGCGAACTTATTCAAATCATTAATGTGAGGTATTATTATTTTGCCGTCTATGTTTTCGTTCCCCCCCTCCCCATCCAAGATTTGTTCGATCTTTGTTCGTGTGTATACGAAACAAACGAAACAGGATAGATTCATAAGAAGGCGCAATGGGCCCGTTGGGGGGGGGACTTTTCCCTCCCCCTTTTTTTTCTGGTGGGAGTTGCCCCATGCGATGGTATTATAATTTCGCCTTCGGTGCCCCCCCCCCCCCAACTTGTTTCTTGAAATCCCCACTACTGAAAAGCAAGTTTCTAACGCTTGGCGAAAAGGGAGGAAACAAATTAAGACCGCAATTGAATCGAATGCGATTCCCGACAGAAATAAGTAGACATGAACAGCGACTGTGTTAGTTGAAAAATTAATAAAAATTCAATTTCAAAATTTTCCTCATTCAATATATTTGCAAAAAAGTGTTAAAAACCGATCAGAAAAGGTTCGGTTTGGAAATTTGTTCGATCTTGTTCGCGTGTATTCGAAACAAACGAACAAGCACTTCGATGCACGTCCCCTTTTTTCCTGATGTGGGGTTGTCCCCCCCCCAATATGTTTTCATGCTTTTGTTAAAATTGTTAATATATCCTATTATCTGAGAACTTATTCAAATCCTGAATGTGAGGGTATTATTATTTTGCCGTTGATGTGTTTATCCCCCTCCCCATCCAAGATTTGTTCGATGTTGTTCGGCGTGTAATTCGAAAGAAACGGAACTTCTAAGAATTAATAAAAGGCACTACGAGTGGAGATCGCGTCATGTGGGGAACATGTCCGTCCCCTCGATTTTTTTTTCTGGTGGCGGTGGAACTCACCCCTCCCCGAATATGTCTTTGCCATTTTGTAAGCATTGTTAATACATTTTATTATCTGTGAACTTATTTAAATCATGAATGTGAGGGTATTATTATTTTGCCGTCTATGTTTTCGTCCCCCCCCCTCCCCATCCAAGATTTGTTCGATCTTGTTGTGTGTATACGAAACAAAGGAACACGATAGACTTATAAGAAGGCGCAATGGGCGGCGATCGGGGGGGGGGACATTTCCCTTCCCTTTTTTTCTGGTGGGGTCCGCCCCCCCCCCCCGCCCATGCGATGGTATTATAATTTCGCCTTCGTGCCCCCCCCCCCCTCAACTCGTTCGTGAAATCTCCGCTACTGAAAAGCAAGTTTCTAACGCTTGCGATAAGGGGAAGAAACAAATTTAGACCGCACTGCATGGAATCGAATGCGATTCCAGACAGAAATAAGTAGACATGAACAGCGGACTTGCAATGTTAGTTAAAAAAATTGAATGAAAGCACCATTCATTTCCAATGCTTGAGATAAGTTTCCGCCACCTCTCTATTGTCATATGAAGCTGAATGTTGGCGCATTTCATAAATAAAGAAAAGTTCTCAGCATTTCGTTTGGGCGTCAGACCGACCTGAATAATAGCATCATTCATTTCCGACGCTAAAAATCAAACTTCAAACTTTTCTTCTTAGCATCAAACGGAGTTGAATATCAGCGCTATTCATGTCCGTCGCAAAAAAAAAAATCCCTCCCGACACTATACCTCTTTAGCGTCTAACGGACCCAAATATTTGTGCCGTTCATGTCCGACATTAGCAACACACTCCCGGCCTTTTTTTCCAGTGTCATGGCGTAAGCGCGATTCATAATGGCATGTAGTGATATCGTGACCCCACTATTAATTGAGCCAATAAGTTCATAATCCGCGAATCGAACATTTCCGAACGTCCGCGAAATGTTCGATTTTCTTCGCGTTGTTCTGATTTGTGCGCCATAATCGGAAAATTATTCGTGAGCAGTAAGCGTTGCCCTCTTTTTTACTTAAAATTTACTTCACATTTTCTTCAACATCAGATTCGTCCTTTATGTCATTCATTTTAATTTTATTGTTTATACATCTCTTCTCACTCGTTTACATTCTTGAACTGGAAAGCATGTTATTTATTTTTAACCCTTTAACAGTTTTAGAGTTATACTTTATGTTTGCTACTTCTGTCTGAAATAACAGTTTATCTAGTCCATTATTTATTTTCTGACTATGTATTTGCATATTATAGTTATAGCAAACACAGCGGACAATTCTATCTTAACGTTCAGAGACACTTTATAAAATATCCTCTCATGATAGGCATCAGGAGACCAGTCTTCTACGTAGCGACTGCATCATAGCTAAAACACATGAAAAAATATCCCAAGAAGCAAATGTTCAGCTGTGTTGTTATATTTAATTTCAGTACTAATTGCGTTCCGTGTCTGTTAGTTACAATCACATTTTTGTGTTGAATATTTTTGCACGTTAACGACTTCTTTGTTTCGTTCGTTGTGGGCAATATTTCTTTGACACAGTTACATTTTCAATAATAAATGTATTTTTTTGTTGTTGCATGAAAAATGTTTTTAAGTGCATGTACTAACAAACAAGTTCCATGCCCGTTTTTGTCATTTCTTCCTCGCTTATATGTTTACTTGAATTTCATTCCAGTGTTCCTATATAGGGGCGGGTCCACCACAAAAATGGGGGGGGGGGTACTATATTGGTTGGAGGGTATATAATGCAGGTCCATCATGGTTGTAGTTGACCCCTTGCCTTGGATCAAAGGCGGCAATCGATTCTCATCACAGAACGGGATGGGGTGGGGAGGTTCACCTGATTTCGTTGAAGCAGTGGAAAACCGCACGTTTGCGACATTACTATGTCGTTCAGCCGAAACGGAATTGGTATGACTGAACGTGGATCCGCCTCTTCCAATGTTAATGATTTATTACTAACATGCAACTGCCAGTTCGTTTTAATTTACTCCGTTGTTGCTCGCAGTTACCGTTATTTTCAACTAACAACTCATCTTCAACAAGTTTAAACAGTTACAGTAACACGTTCTGGTAAGTGTAGTTCTTTTACACACTTACATTTTATTGCATGCATGATTATAGTTTTGTTTCATGAAAATTTTGAAGTACTGAGATACAATGCAAATACGTATCTCTAGTTTTTTTCTCTACATGTAGTGTTCCGAGTTCAGCGAGATTGCTCAATGAATTTAATTTATTTTCATTTCATTGTTTCAGAATGCTTGACTTGTTTCAGTTGTTGGACTAGTTACAACTGACCATTTTTTTACACTCATTGGTTTTATCTAACCGGAGGAAGTTGGAAAGTTTGGAGTTCTAAATAATTTGTCGTTAAATTTGTTTTCTGCGTGCAAAACGCGCCGCAAAATTGAAGTTTTGTACGTTGTTATGTTAAATTCAATGGCGATGATTGCACTGATATTAAAGTGTCATATGACATTTAATATCAGTGCAAGGCACTACACAAGATATTGGCACCATAATGGTGCCAATATATATATTTTATTAAATGGGAAAAATCATTATCCTGCACCTTTTACCAATAGTATATTTATACATCAATGAGAATTTCTATTAAACGAGCGCTAAAATATATATATTTTTTCTATGAACTAACGTCATTAAAATTAAAACAAAATTTAGTTTTCTTGCTTATATCTTGCAGGAACTCCTTGTGTGTTCCTGATAAGGGACGTTGATGAGTAACAAGAACAAGAAGAAGAAGAAGAAGAATAAGAAGAAGAAGAAGAAGAAGAAGAAGAAGAAGAAGAAGGGGGAAGAGAAGAGGGAGAAGGAGATTGAGAAAAAGGAGGAGGAGGAGAAGAAGAAAAGGAAGAAGAAGAGGAAGAAGAGGAAAAGGAAGAGGAAAAGAAGAAGAGGGAGAAGAAGAAGAGGGAGAAGGAGAAGGAGAAGAAGAAGGAGAAGGAGGAGGAGAAGAAGAAGAAGAAGAAGAAGAAGAAGAAGAAGAAGAGGAAGAAGAAGAAGAAGAAGAAAAATTAAGAAGAAGAAGATGAAGAAGTGATGGGCAAGGAACTATCGACGTCAAGACCCATGAACCATGAAAGAAGAATCCAGTCCGGCTACTTCATGCGTCAACAATGTTACACTGACACTTAAAACTGTACATGTATTGCCGGATTTGCTCCGACAATTGCACCCACGATTATTTCACGACAAAAAAAATCAAGTGTTTCTAATTTTGGGCACAGCATTTAAATTTTATAAAGTAACCCATTCACCTAGAATACTAGTATTCTTGGT
>JZLH01S0346309.1:80656-93167 GCA_001188425.1 Eucidaris tribuloides
AATTCTCAGTTGCTATTATCATTTTCGTCTTCGATGACCCACCCCTCCCCTGACCACCCCTCACCCCGCCCACCTCGTTATAAGAAATCTCCCGGCTACTGACAGGAATGTTTCAAACCGCTGGCGAAAAGGGGAAAAATATTGTTGAGAACGCACTGGAATCCGACCCGTGCATTTCCCGACAGAAATAAGCAAGCATATGAACAGCGACTTGTTATATGAAGGATGATCAGAAATTTGGACGCTGCGAAATTCAAATTCTTCCTTCATTTAAAGTATTTGCCAAAAGTGCGTTAAAATCGATCTGGAAGGATCAGAGCTTATTCCAAGATTGTTGTCATCTTGTTGCGCGTTGTATTCGAAACAAACGAAACACATACCGCTCTATAAGAAGCACATCCGGGCCGAGCGGCATCGCGGCCGCAGGCGGTACATTTTCCCCTTCCCGCGTTTTTTGTTTGTGAGTCTCGGTCGTCGCCCCCCCCCCCCTCACTTCCCGCCGCCCACGCCGACTCTCGGTATTGATACCTTACGCCTATCGGCTGCCCTCCCCCCGCCCAACTCTCCCGTTTCTTCGAAATCCTCCGCCCTGCTCGCCTCCCCCTCAAGTCCACGCTCCTCCCTCACTTCCCACGCCCCGCTTGGCGAAAGAGGGAAGAAACAGATTAGAAAGCCGATTGTGTTAGGTTTTACAAACAAAATTGATGAAAATCCTCAACTTCAACCAGTCTTCTCCCTTCATTTACCGAAGTATTTGCAAAATCTCTGTTTTAAATCGATCAGGCAAGGTTCGGTTCATCGAAGATTTGTTCGATCTGTTCGCGTGTATTACAAAACAATATGAACTTGTAGAATTATTAACGGGCACTATAGTGGCCGATCAGGCGTGCGGACACATCCCTTTTTTTTTGATGTGAGGTGTCCCCCCCCCCCCCAATATGTTTTGCCCATTTGTTAAATTGTTAATAGATTTTATCTGCGAGACTTATTCAAATCATTACATGTGAGGTATTATTATTTTGCCCCGTCTATGTTTTCGTCCCCCCCCCCCTCCCCATCAAGATTTTGTTCGATCTTGTTAGATCTTGTTCGTGTGTTATAGCGAAACAAACGAAACAGGATAGATTCAGGAAGAGGCGCGCAATGGGCGCCAGTTGGGGGGGGGACTTTTTCCCCTCCCCCTTTTTTTCTGGTGGGGGGAATTGCCCCCATGCGATGGCTAGTTATATTTCGCCTCTCGGCCTGGCCCCCCCCCCAACTTGTTTCTTGAAATCCCCACTACTGAAAAGCAGAGTTTCTTAACGCCTTGGCGAAAAGGGAGAGGAAACAAATTAGACCGCAATTGAAATCGAATGGCGATTCCCGACAGAAATAAGTAGACAATGAACAGCGACTGTGTTAGTTTGAAAAATAATAAAAATTCAATTTCAAAATTTTCCTCATTCAATATATTTTGCAAAAAAGTTGTTAAAAAACCGATCAGAAAAGGTTCGGGTTATGGGAAAATTTGCTTCGATCTTGCTTCGCGTGGTATTCGAAACAAACGAAACTTGTAAGAATATATTTAAAGGCACTATGCGTTTGGCCGATCCGGGGGCGGACACGTTCCCCTTTTTCATGATGGGTGGTTGTCCCCCCCCCATATGTTTTTGCCATTTTTGCTTTAAAATTGTTAATATATGCCTATTATCTGAGAACCAAATATAAATTCAATCCTGATGTTCCGAGCACACCAAAAGGTTATATATATTTTATGTCGGCAGTTCGATTGTGTTTATCCCCCTCCCCAGGTCCAGATTTGTTCGATGTTGTTCGGACTATGTAATTCGATAAGAAACGGAACTTCTAAGAATTAATAAAATTGCACTACGAGTGGAGAGATCGCGTCATGTGTTGGTGACTCATAGTCCGTCCCCCTCGATTTTTTTTCTGGGCTCTGGACGTGGGAGGGTGACTGGAGATCTCACCCTCCTACCTGAATATTGTACCTTTGTGCAATTTGTGCGAGCAATTCGTTAATAGGCCTTGGTATTTATCTGTGACTTATTTAAACTCATGAATGTGAGGGTATTATATTTTGCGGCGGCCGGCGTTCTATTTGTTTCTCTGCCCCCCCCCCCCCCCCCCAATCAATATTTGTTTCATCTTTTTCGTGTGTATTAGCGGAAACAAAGGCAAACACGATAACTTATAAGAAGGCCGCAATGGGCGGCGCTCGGGGGAACTTTCCTTCCTCCTTTTTATCTGGGTGGGGTCCGCCCCCCCCCAACGGCTTATTACCGCCCATGCGATGGTATTATAATTTCGCCTTTGCGTGGCCCCCCCCCCTCCAACTCTGTTTCGTGAAATGCTCCTGCTACGTGCAAAGAGCATAGTTTCTAACTCTATTGCGGATTAAGGGTGGAAGAAACATAATTGTGTAGACCAGCACTGACATGGAGTGCGGAATGCGATTTCCAGACAGAAATAAGTAGACATGAACGAGCGACTGGCCATCGCTTAGTTAAAAAAAATTTGAATGAAAGCACCATTTTATTTCATGCTAGAGATAAGTTTCTTCGCGCCACCTCTCTATTGTCATAGATGAAGCTGAATGTTGCGCGCCATTTCATTTCGTCGACTATAAAGAAGGAGCTTCCACATTCATAATTTTCGTATTTGGGCGTCAGACCGACTCACGAAATACAATAGCATCATTCATTTCCGACTGCTAAAAATCAAACTTCAAACTTTTCTTCTTCAGCCATCACAACGCGAGTTGGAAATATCAGCGCTATTCATGTCCGTCGCAAAAAAAAAAATTCCCTTCCCTACACTATCCTCTTTAGCGTCAACACGGACCCCCCAAATATTTGTGCCAGTTCATGCCCGCAAGTAGCAACACACTCCGGCTTTATTTTTCCAGTGGTCATGGCGTAAGCCGCGAATTCAGAATGACATGTAGTCGACTATCGCTGACGCCCCACTATTAATTACAGCTCCAATACGAGCTTCATAATCCGCGAATCGACATTCCGAACGCTCGCGAAATGTTCGATTTTCTCTTTTGCGTTGTTCTGATTCGTCTTGCGCCATATCGGGAAAATTATTCGTGAGCAGGTAAGCGTTTTTCTATGCACATCAATATTTTCATTTTTTCCTCTTTTTGTACTTAAATTTACTTCACATTTCTTCAACATCAGATTCGTCCTTCATGTCATTCATTTTAATTTTATTGTTTATACATCTCTTCTCACTCGTTTACATTCTTGAACTTGGCGAAGCATGTTTTTATTTTTAACCCTTTAACAGTTTGTAGAGTTATACTTTCTGTTTGCTACTTCTGGTCTGAAATAGCAGTTTATCTAGTCCAGTATTTATTTTCTGACTATGTATTATGCATATTATTAGTTATATAGCAAACACAGCCGGACAATTCTATCTTTACACGTTCAAGGACACTTATAAAATATCCACTCATGATAGGCATCAGGAGACCAGTCTTCTAGCGTAGCGACTGCTCGATAGCTAAAACACATGAAAAAAATCCCAAGAAGCAATGTTCAGCTGTGTTGTTATACTTTAATTTCAGTACTAATTGCCGTTCCCGTGTCTGCTGCTTAGTTACAATCACCATTTTTGTGTTGAATATTTTTGCACGTTAACGACTTCTTTGTTTCGTTCGTTCGGTGGGCAATATTTCTTTGACACGAGTTAACATTTTCAATAATAAATGTATTTTTTTGTTGTTGCATGAAAAATGTTTTTAAGTGCATGTCACTAACAAACCAAGTTCCATGCCTGTCCCTCGTTTTTGTACATTTCTTCCTCGCTTATATGCTTTACTGAATTTCATTCCAGTGTTCCTATATAGGCGGCGGAGACTCCACACAAAAAATGGGGGGGGGGGTCACTGATATTGCTTGGAGGGTATGATACAATGCAGGTCCATCGAATGTTGTACGTTGACCCCCTTGCCCTTGGACTCACAACTAGGCGGCAATCGATTCTCATCACAGAACGGCGATGGGTGGGAGGTTCACCTGATTTCGGTTGAAGCACGTGGAAAACCGCCACGTTCTGCGACATATACTATGTCGTTCAGCTCCGAAACCCGGAATTCGTATGACTGAACGTAGGTGGATCCGCCTCTTCCAAATCTGTTAATTTATTTATTACTAACATGACAAACTGCCAGTTCGTTTTTAATTTACTCCGTTGTCTTGCTCGCAGTTACCGTTAATTTTCAACTAACACTCATCTTCAACAAGTTTTAAACAGTTACAGTAACACGTTCTGTAAGTGGTTCTTTTACACACTTTTACATTTATTGCCATGTCATGTTATAGTTTTGTTTCATGAAAATTTGGATAGTACTGAGCATACAATGCAAATACGTATCTCGTAGTTTTTTTCTCTAAACATGTAGTTTCGAGTTCATGCGAGATTGCTCAATGAATTTATTTCATTTCATTGTTTCAGAATGCTTGACTTGTTTCAGTTGTTGACTCAGTTTACAACTGACCATTTTTTTTTACACTCATGTTTTATCTAACCGCCGCAGGAAGTTGGACAAGTTTGGAGTCTAAATAATGTTGTCGTTAAATTTGCTTTTCTGCGTGCACAAACGCGCCGCCCCAAAATTTGAAGTTTTGTACGTTGTTATGTTAAATTCAATGGCGATTGATTGCCACTGATATTGAAAGTGTCATATGACATTTAATATCAGTGCAAGGCACTACACAAAGAGTTATTGACACCACTAATGGTGCAATTATATATATTTTACTTAATGGGAAAAATCATTATCCTGCACCTGTGCTACTGATGTAGTTTTGAACCTAATTTACGTATGATCTTTACGGGCAATTTTATCTTTAATGGAGTATAATTTCTTATTTTAAATCTTTGAGCGGCAACTAGAAATTTTACTTAATGATTCTATTTATTGGGCTATTAGAAATTCTATACTCATCTAAAATATATAACAAATTTGTTTGTTCTTTCTGTATTATCTGTGCAGGAACTCACTTATGTGAAATGTTCCTGAGAAGGGACGTGTGTCACTGAGTAACAAGAAAGAATGAGTAAGACAGTAAGAAGAAAGAACGAAGAAGTTAAGAAGAGGAAGGAAAGCAAGAGGAACCAAGAGAGACAAAGGAGAAGGGGAAGGGAAAGGAGAGAGGGAGAATGGAGATGAGAAAAAGAAGCGGAGCGCAGTGGAGAGAAGAAAAGGAAGGAAGAAGAGCGGAAGAGAGGAAAAGGTAAGAGGAGGAAAGAAGAAGAGGGGGAGAAGCGATAAAGGAGAAGAAGAGGCAGGAAGGAGGAGGAGGAGATAAGAAGAAGAAGAAGAAGAGGAAGAAGAAGACAGAAGAAGAAGAAGAAGAAGAAGTAAGAAAAATTAGGAAGAAGAGTATGAAGAAGTGCATGAGGCCAATGAACCATGTCGGACGTCTAAAGCACCAATGAAGCCATGAAGAAGAATCCAATCCGGCTCACTTCTATGCGGTCAACAATGTTACCACTGACACTTACAAAAGACTGAGGAATATTGCGCTGGATATTCGGCTCCGACGAATATGTCACCCACGATTATTTCACGACAAAATTAAATCAAGTTAGTGTTCTAATATTTGGTGCCACACGCCATTTAAATTTTATAAAGATAAACCAAACCCTGTTCACCCCTGATACTAAGGTATTCTTGTCTTTAAACTCGACATCATCTTATTAACTCTTAAGTAGTAGCAATTTAATATTAATTCCCGACTTTTTCGCTCTTCCTTTTTTATTTGCTAATATTTTTCTTATTGTACTCTTGCAAACTTCATGTGTTGACGACAGTGCTCTTGTTTCATGATATAAACGTAGAGCATGTAGTAGAAACTCAGCTTTCACGACTCGTCATGTCGCGTATGCTCCTCGAGTTGATGCTGTGAACGGCCACTGTCCTGCGATGATTGCGATTCTTAGGCCGTCTTTACATTTTGTTCGAATATGGCGTTTGAAATCAATTACGGTAATGACCTCGACGTACTTCTGTCTAAATACAGAGGGAATACAGTTAAACCAATGAATAAACAATTATCTCACAACCTCAACTATCTACCATCTCAACAGTATGACAATATCTATATGTCTGACCCTACACATTAAATGTGCTATTGCAAATATATCTTCATCCTTCTAGATTCTGAACATTGGTAACCTTTGTGTTGTCTTTCGAGATAAGTTCTTGAATATCACGAATAATTTAGCTGATCCCCTACTGACGTTCGGTTGTGTTCCAAAGTTTTACAATCAATACGATGATACAGTTATACTGCCATAGCATAATGTTTCAATAATTGCTAGTGTCCCCTCTCGACAAGTGTTATTTCACTAAAGTTTATTTCAGTTTCGAGTGGAATCGCCCTTCGAGAACCGGGGTCATGTTAATACCTAATTAATACAGAGGAATTAATGCCTGTTTCATTCTAAATCGATGATTCTACTGCGTAATGTATTTGATTTCCAGGATTAAGTGGATCTGTGATAAAATTAATTGTATCTCAGATATTTAACGATTGAAATTGGTTTGCGTCCCAAAAATTACATTCTTGAGCCAAGTCTGATTATGGCGCCAATTTTATACAATCGCTCCACTGAACGTGAGAACACCTAATTAATTGTTGATCAGAACTATGTTTTCGCCGTAGACAATTACTTTGCCTCTTACGAATATTGTCAAAATTTTCTCACTATAGTAGCAGGCGGGATTTTTTCTCTATCACTCTATGACCGGAAGCAATTTACCTGACAAATACCACATCTCAATAGAGCTGCTAGCTTTACAAGGGTCAACGTAGTTGATCCCGACTGGGGATGGTCGGGGGGGCCGCGGCACGCGACGGGGGAGAGGAGTGAGGGGCGCGGGGGACCTCCCACACCCATCCCAATCAACCCGTATCTGATGCTTGCAATATCGTGGTTTCTTGTGTGTGTGTGTGACGCGTAGGCGTTAATCTTATGTAAATGATGAAAATCTGCTTGTCATTCCTAGTTGCAGTTGGATACATTGGCATATTTTATCTTAATTTGCGAAGCCAACGTCATTATGTCTGGAATCAATTTAGTCATATGCCGCATTCTGTACGAAGAGACCGTGGTGATCACTAATTGCGTCTCAGTGACGACCTCCAATACTACATAATTATATTTGGTGTCTTGTACGCAACGTGGTGCTGTGTGCCTGCGGAACTTTGTGTGGTTGTCTGCCATGCTTTGTCGTCAACATATTCTTGCTGCTTTCGTATGTATGATGGTCTTATCTTTCTGTTGGACCATCTTTTTCCAAATATTCCAAGACGACATCCTGTGTGTGTGTGTGTGTGTGTGTCCGTTTGTTGTCCATGTTGGCAACGTCTCTAATCTTGTTTCATGGTACAATATCCGCGACAAGCCTCATTTATGTGATCAGTTACTTCAGATCCTTGACTCATGTGTGCAAAGCGTTTATCGTCCCCCCTCACTTACCGTCACCCTTGGCACACTGCAAGGCGCCGCGAACTTAACGGCCGCACCACACTGATAGATGGCGCCACATCGCAAGTAGGGCAGCAACCGGGCCAAAAGTGTGTGTCGTGGTGTGTGGTGTGTGCGTGTGCTGTGTTGTCCGTGTGTGTGCGTCACACAGCAGTGCTGTCCAAAGTAAAACATCACTGATAATGCCATGTAGTTGCCAGTATGTTGCGGCTGTGTGCCGTACTGGCTATCAAGGAGGAGGTATTATGTCGAATTGAGTAATTTCAATCGTGCAAAGATCGTCGACGCTACCGAACTGAGCATCTTTGTGATGCCTGCCTCAAACTGCGCTGTGGCGCCCGGGGGGCGGGGGGGGTTGTCGGAGAAAGACATCCCCACCTGACCAGAGCTTCCCTTATGCTAGGTTTCACTTAACTGTCCGACGTCTGTAATCATAAGCCTGAATTGATCACTGGAAACAGGACCCCCAATGATCAAGACACATTTTGCGCTTTTTTTGGTTTCTATGTTCTGTGTCAAGCAAGAATGAGTGTTTAATTAGAATTCATCAAAAAGAATCTACCTAGCACATTATAGTTGTGGGAAAATAATTTACAACAGGTCATCAATTGGAAGGCCAAATATATCAAAGAACGGGGAGCGTATTCTAAAAATTCTAAAAACAAGGAGGATGGCCGCCCACAGGTTTCATCTTGTTATAAAGTCGGTGAATATTTTAATATCCCCGTCCAGGTAGACGATATCATAAATTGGAGGTGGAAATGATTCATAAAATTGAGCCAAAGGAGGTGGAGAGTCGTCAGGGCCCCGCTTTCGATCCGCCAAACGCTTACCGTAACCCTGTCCTTTAAATCCATGACCATTATCAATGATGGTGCGGGCCTGGGAGGGCGGGTCAGAAGCACACCCTAACTCTCTATCTTCACGGTAGTTAAAACTCTCTTTTATGCCCAATTTATTGACCACGTTCCCCCATCCCAGAGCTGTACAGCTCTGCACCGTTTTGAGCATCAGGCGCCCATGCTTGTCTGGCAAGTCTTGGCGGAATGTGCTTTGTGAACTTATTATTGAGGGCCTGGCCAGAGCCAGCTGGTGCCGGCCTCGTCTGGTCTCTAGTCGGTCTTGGTAATGAATTTATTTACAAGGTGGCGCGGTGACACCTCCCTTTACGTCCATCATCCCTGTGATTGCATGTGTCAACAGGATAACGGCCGTGACCGGGGAGGGGTGGACGAGAGTCTCGAGATGAGAGATAACCAGGTTTGTTCAGGTTGTCTGCATTCTCAACCTGATCAATTCATGGTACTGACAATCACACGCCAAATTTGGATATGGATTTTTCCATGGGTAGGCATATACCCTAGACACGTTAGGAATGAAGCGATGCTAATTTATGGACAAATAGAAAAAAAAAACGGGTTTTGTTTTTTTTTTTTTCCGCCTGGTGCGGCTTTCGAAACATCAAGAGGGTGGCACCACGGCAAGTTAACGGTTGACCCAACATTTGCTCCGGTGACCAATATCTTCGAAGACAACAACAGGTTAGGATTGCTACTTGGCGTTTCAGAATAGCGGTTTAGGGTTAGGGTCTTAGGAGATAGCGGTTGAGGTCAGCTTTGCATGAAATTCCAATCGTCCGGACCACTCTCCTCGCACACGCGAGATCAACTCCGAATCCTCTCAAGCGACAAGAATATATTCCTGCGCAGCCAGCCGTTTCGCACAGCACACATTCGTAATATATCACACACCCCCCTCGCCCAACTTCACTCCGACGTAGGCGGTTTGACCCTGTCCGGCGCCGGCGGATTGCATTGCCGTCGCATTGATTTAAATTGGCCGAACAGTTGACATGTAGGGGGGGCTGGCGCCGGTGCAAACAGCCACGCGTCACGAGATGAAAGACTGGTTTCCGTATTTTTTTTAGCCGACGGGGGATACGTGATATGTTTTAGAAGGGGTATCACATGTGGCTTAAACTCCAACCCGCTCCCCCCCCCCCGAAAAAAAAAAACTTCGGCGGCCCAAGGACTGTGTTATAATTTGCCAGCGAAGAGTGAATACAAACGCCAAATGCGTGGTGCTCGTCAGACCCCCAAAGACGGACTAGAATAACTTTTTTGTGAGACCACAAATTTCAATTTTTTCCCTGCGTGCTGAGGACCTGTGTGTGCCTGGTGTGTGTGGTGATGTGTGTGTGTGTGCTGTGTGTGTGTGGTTGTGTGTGGTGTGTGTGTGTGTGGTGTGCTTGCTGCTTGTGCGACTGGGTGAAGTCTTTTGTGGGAGAGGTGCTCTGATGCACCGGGTGTGGTCTGTGTGCGTGAAGAGTGCGAATCTGCCCTTGCGACAATTCGACGGGGAGATCTTGGTCAGGCGCATAACTTATATTTTTCAAGCAATTTTAAATACAATAGAAAAAAACGTAAAAAACAACTATTTAACATTGTTGAAGCACCATTTAACAAGTGATCAAACATTTAGACATTTGTGCTGTCAGAAGGATAGTATACACAGATAACTGTCGACATTATAACTTAATTGCTCTTGCAGAAAACGTGTATGATAAAGCAATATTATGGGAAAACTATAATGGACGTTCATAGGGTTTTATTTCACAAAAGCACTTAACGTATTGTTTTGGGGGCCTTATCAGAGAAACACAGCATAAGAGAGCTCATATTCACTGTAGTTTTAATCATAAACATTGCTAAATTTCCAATCAAATGAAGGAGCTTGGGAATGTGGTGATTCCGGAAAGGGCAAGACACTGACTAGGGTTGCAAAAGGTTGGAAACTTTCCGGGAATTTTGGAAACTTTCCATTTAAAGTTTCGGGGATTTTGAATGGGCTGGACATTTTGGGAATTTTGGGAATTTTCATATTTAGCATATTAAATGGAAAATTATGTTATTTTTGGAAAATTTCATAAGTAAAGCACTTCTTCATCACATGAATGAAATAGTTTTTACCTCTTGTTTGGCTTGTCTGAGCCTTTGATAAGGAGAAATCAGCTCAAATGATAGACTGCACACATTACACACGCGTGGAAATTTAGATGTACACTGTGAATGACATTATCTGATCCCACATTGTATACTGTAAATGTGTGCAGTGCATCTACATGAAGTGAAATATTCCACTAAAATGTTTATTTCATTGAGTGGACTTGTCCATCTTATTGCTACTCGTTCATGAAGTTTGAGTACATTTAAGAGTGCATCAGGCTGGTGCGTACATAAGATGTTTGGCTGGATGCACTGATATTATGTACATGTTGTAAACAACAGCAAGTTATGGACTCAAGTACTGTTTATAAACATACAAAAATCACTGCTTGACTTCTCCTTTCTTCTTCGTGTTAAAGACTAGAGTAAATGATTTGATATCATGATATTTCTGATAGTAGATAAATAATTGTTTCATTTTTTACACCCAAATGCTAAATGTATGAAAATAAGCAAAGTTTCCGAAAGTAGCCGAAAATTCCCAATATTTCCGGAAAATTTCTGAAAATTCCCATGGAAAGTTTCCACATTGAAAATTCCCGGGAATTTTGCAACCCTAACACTGACCACTAGAAATATGCCAGAGTGGTTCTACCTAAAAGATAAAAGGGTTTGGATATTTGTAATTGACTTGCGTATAGAACTGATTTTTGCGACGATTATTAAAGAAAACTGAGGATTAACTTCAAGATTCAAAATTCAACTTACTTCGAATTAATTCCCGAAAAAATGCAGAATAGTTTCGAATATTCTAGAACATTACCGAAAATTTTACCTCATACACCCTCTACGACTATTCATACTATTTTGTAAACACATTAAATCTGACGACGCAAATCATATGAATGTATTGAAGTTTCGATTGAAATTATTTAATTTTATCGGATTCGTCAATACCCAAGTGGGTACAACACGGCAAAAATATTCTTGCATGGTACTTCAATTTCAAAGATGCACCCCGTCCTTCCTCCCGAATTCCTCTCCCAATTTTGTGATGCACTTTTAGGATTGAATGTTTCCCTGGTTACCGTGTGGACAATTCAGTTTTGTAATCATCACACTTGTATGAAATGAAAGGGCCTTTTTGGTGTCTTATGAGAATAATCCAGCATATTTTTGTTAATCTGTTTAGAGAGTTTATTTATTTTTAATACAATAGAACAAACGTAAAAACATCTATTTCACGTTGTTGAAGCATCATTTAACAAATGATCAAACATTTATATATGTGCTGTCAGGAGGAAAACATACACAGAAAACGGTTGACATTATAACTTAATCGCTGTTGGAGGACAAGTCTATGGTAAAGCAATATTATGGGGGAAACTAGACCAGACGTTTATTCAGTTTTACTTCACAAAAGCACTTAACGACCGTTGTGACACACATTTTTTTCCAGGTATTGTTGTTTGGGCCTTATCAAAGAAACGGCATCAAGTGTTCCAAAGATCTCATATAGTTTTGATCATGAAACATTGTTAGGAAAGGCGCTTGGAGGCTAGGTGATTCCGGAAAGGACAAGACACTGACCACTAGAAATATGTCATGGTTCCACCTAAAACATAAAAGGTTTTGGATATTTGTAATTTACTTGCCTATAACTGATTTATGCGACGATTATTAAAGAAAACTGGATTAATTTAGACATTTAAAATTCTACCTTCTCCCAATTAATTCCAGAAAAATTCAGAATTGTTTTCGAATATTCCGGAACATTCCCGAAAATTTCCCTTCAAACGCCCTCTGCGACTATTCACACTATTTTGTAACACATTAAATGTGACGACGCAAATCCTATAAATGTATTGAAGTTTCGATTGAAATTATTTCATTTTATCGGATCCGTCAATATCCAAGTGGGTACAGCACGCCAAGAATTATTCCAGAGTAGCCCCCTTCATTTACAATTCAAATATTTCATTTAACTGTTTGTAGCCACTAGGCTAAATTTACACGGTAAGAGTCTTAAAAAATTGCATATAAATTAAGAGATAATACAGAAT
>JZLH01S0346342.1:6243-20848 GCA_001188425.1 Eucidaris tribuloides
CTGTTCATAATTACCCTTTCTATATTGACAAATACAATATTATGTAACGTATGTTACATGGGCATAATATACCTATTTGAATTTCCCCTTATTTCTGTATTAGTTATTTCGGATTATTTCCCTATAATTGTGTATGCGGAAAATGTTTCCTTTCTTGTTTTCGAATTTTACTTTGGAATCACTAAATGTTTTGTGTTACATGGACACTACAATCAGCATTTTTTTATGAACTCGGCGTTGTGTGAATCTTTTGTTCCGTTTACTTCCAATTGCTGGAAATGCAGTCAGTTTTTAAAAACCAAGCATAATTTCTAGTTGATTTTCGCATACATGTGTCAGGGCATATTTCACCTAGGTGGCATCAGTTGAAAGTTTACTTATGTCTTGTTACAATAACAAGGATATGTTACGAGCACTCAAACCCGACTGTTATGTTAGTATCTTAACAAGGGATATTTGATAGTGCTCTTTAATTTCTAATTGTTTTCACAGTCATTCGGTAATAACGAACTGGGTGAGTGTTAAGAAATGAAAGAAGAGAATAATGTTTTTCAAATGAATACATTTTTTAAAAATAAGATATAATTTCTTCATTAATCTGTTTTTTTTTCTTTTTTAGGTCTAGGACCCATGCGTGTACTGATTGTACCGTTATGTATACGCCCAGAACGTAAAAGAGCATAATCTGAGCCCTCATCCCCCTCACTCCTTATGGAGCAAACCGAGCCATCACCCCCTCCAAACTAGAGCAGGCTCCACCCCAAACCAGACTGGATCCCATTTCAAATCAAATAAAGCGATCCCCAAATATCATTTCATCGAACCCTAACCCATGCAACCAGCTCGGAGCAAAACTCAATCTGTGCAAATACAATATGTGACGGAACAGCGGCTAATGGTCCCTCTGAGAAAGAAAATCTTTATGCGCACAATACACTTTTGTGGAAAAAAAATGTATTAAAAGAAACAGAATAGCCTCTTGGCCAAGAGGTTACTTAGGAAGAAAACCCTTACAAATCGGAAAAACCTGCAATAACGACAGCCAAATGTGGTTCATTTTCATGCTTTGTAGTGGCTAATATTGTGCAGTGGTAAAAAATAGAGAAGTCTCGGTTCAAAACCATGCGACTTTTTCCATTCCCAGAGCACTAGTACACTCCCTCTCCAACTTTTTCTACCTTCACTCAGCCTAGTCGTAAGAAATCTTCCTCAGAAAACTAGTCATAGTTCAAAACAGTTAACTGATGATAGTAGGCCTAATTTCTGTAGGAAATAGGAAAAGTTCTTCCGTCTGGAAAACAGACTAAAATAGGGTAGCACTCGACTATAAATTTTCAATTTCATTTCTTTCAAATAACAGTTCACGGCCCCCTTTTGTGTGATCGTCTCGCAATGCAATTCGGTTTTTATAGGTCGTCGCCAATTCATAATTGACCAGAGTTTACCTGTATTAAAGGGTCTTCGATAAAATCAGCAAGTTTTTGTCGAGCTACCGAGGTGGAGTGAAACCACTCAGTTGCTTCCAATGTTGCTACGTATTTCTCTTTATACAAGCTACATTGGTGGGTTTTTAAAAGTCGCCTTTTGTGTTTCTCGCCTTCGCCTTTTAACAAGCTGTATAAGCCGACGTATAAATTTCGGTATTATTGGTTTGTAACTGGAGGCCGTATTTCACTGGCCTGGAGATATTTGGCGAACTTGGCAACTCGAGTCTCCGCCACGACTGTTATGACACAAATTGTCGCCAGGCTGATGTCAATTTTTTGCCTCCCTGGCGACAATTTGTGGCATGGAAACATAACCTAGCTGCACAAATTGTCGTCACCGGTGTGGTAGCCGAATCGGTCCGCCCGCCGTTCACGCCCCAGCGCCCAGATAGACGCACGTGTAAAGTATAAGCACGGAGTCCGCAAAAAAACACACGCGCAGCCGACCCTCGTTCATAGGTAATGCAATCGCGAGATCTTTTCTGAAATTCAGCGATAAGTAGACCATTTATAATGATTTCTTATTCTACCATGGACCCAAAGAAACGACGAGGTTGTCCTCCCAAGGACGTTACGGAATTGGGAGAGGAAAAATGGGCAAGAGAAAGCTACGAACGAAAGTCCGGCACAAAGCCATTCGCTGAATACATGTATACATGTATGTGGATCTGTGGCAATGTGTGGCTGCCTGTGTGTGTGTCTATGTGTGTGTGTTTTTCTGTGTTTGTGTGTGTCTGTGTGTCTGCATATGTCTGTATCGGTTTCTGTGTGTATGTGTCTGTGTGTGTCTGTGTTTGTGTTTGCGTGTGTCTGTGTGTCTGCATGTGTCTGTGTGTCTACGTTTGCATCTGTATCTGTATGTGTCTCTTCATCTTCGTGTGTGTCTTAGTTTGTGTGTGTGTCTGATGTCTGTGTGTATGTGTGGCTGTTTGTGTCTAAGTTTGTTTACCCCTTCTATCCCCTTCTACCCTTTCGATCCGCGACCCCAGTCATATCAATCATGTTATTTATAGCTAATGCAATGTGCTTTGATCATGGCTAGCGACAATTTGTGCTGGCAGGTTTTGCACAAATCGGCACAATAGGTCGCCGCGACAATGAGACTAGACGAGTCTCCAAAATTTCAATTTTACAATACTTCTCACATTATTATCTCAAAACTCGGCCCTTATTTTGAATGTATGCTCATTGTGCCTCATTCCTCTTTACCAGTAACAATTACAGCGCATCCCTGGAAATGATAGTCCTGAGGTTTGAATGTATGCTGCTGCTTACCGTGCATCTATACTACTCGTCCTGCATATATTTTTACAACGTCAATCAAGTGAACAACAAAAACAACAACAACAACAAAATCAGATTTCAATTCAAGACACCCGAATTAAAAAGAAATGATAATAATGAAACACGCAGGTGCATGTGAACACAATGCTAACTAATGAAATCCCTACATAATGAACGCTGCCCAAGGCATGGTCCATTAATGCTTTGTCTGCTTCGTTAGTTGATCTGCTCGCCCGCAGCGCCGAACCGTGATTTGTGTTCGACGATTTTAATTCACCAGGTTCACAATATTATAATGCTATATGATTGCTTTGTTGTCAATGCTCTGGCCAATGTCATCCTGCAGCACAAACCAGGGGCGGTGGCAGGGTAAAATATATTAGGAGGGGCGAAATATCTGTAGGTAAACATTTGCCCGCCCCCAAAAAATTAACTTGCCAAATTACAAGGCAAACATCATCCGACAAGTGGTGGAGGGGGGGGGGGGAGGGAGGGGGTAGCGCCAATTTCTTTTTGTTTTTACTCGCCTAGCAGTTTTTGTACTTGCCAAATTAAAAGCCAACTCATCCGACAATCGGGGGGGGGGGGAGAGGAGGGGGGAGGGCAGGGCAGGAGGCCGACGACGACGAAACCCGTTTTTGCCCGTCAATATAATATATATTATATTTTTTTTTACTGGCCAAATGAACAACCAGGGGGGGGGGGGTACAATAAAAAAACCCCTGTAAAATCGACGTTATTTCATTACTTTGAAAAATAGGGCGACGCCCTGTCTCCCCCTCCCCCCGTGGCTCCGCCCCTGACACAAACTACACAGCTTGGGCAAAAACAATTTTGACATGTCTTATCACAGTGACTGCTAAGCAGCTTGGCATGCGATATGAAATATGAATTAAGATTACATTGTATGGAAGAAAATGGATTGTGCTTTCATTCCGGCAGAACAGCCTTCCGGTTGGTAATGGGTTTCTCCCTCCGTTGCTAAGCAAAATTGATTGGATTACGTAACAGGACGCCGTGGACGTCAGCTTTTGCCAACGCCTATCACTATGGAAAATATAAGTGGGCTAAAATTAGCAACCGGAAGACTAAGAAGGGCCTTAAAGGCATTGTATAACAATGTTTCCAGTTTGAAAAATCTGAGCTACATGGTTCTTCATGGTACCAGTGTCTCTGATACGATCTAAAAATGAAGCCCTGAAAAAATTCCAGTTTAAAACGATCATTAAGTGCTTTAAAAAAGTGAAAATCATTGAGAGACCATTCCAGCTTTCCCCCGTAGACTGCGGTGTTGCAGAATTTCCTATCGGCTGAGAATAAATTAATGTGCCAATTTGTATCTGCATATAATTGAACTAGTGAGTAGTGACAGCATAACTGTCCAAACTTTTGTGTTCTAGGGTGTTTATTTGTCCATGCAAACACTGTCAGATATTGTCAAATAGCAGGGTTTTTTAAACCGGTCTTCCACAGTGTTGCATTATTTAGTATTTGCACTTAAAGGCACTGTATAACAATGTTTCCAGTTTAAAAAATCTCAGCTACATGATTCCCCATGCTACTAGTGTCTTTGACACAGTCTAAAAATGAAGCCCTGAAAAAAATTGCAAGTGTAAAACAATCATTAAGTGCTTTAAAAAATGAAAATCATTGAGAGACCATTCCAGCTTTTCTCCATAGACTGCTGTGTTGCAGAATTTCCTATCGCCCGATATAAAATTAATGTGCCAATTTGTATCTGCACATATTGTACTAGTGACAGCATAACTGTCCAAACTTTTGTGTTCTAGGGTGTTTATTTGTCCATTCAAAAAATGTCAGATATGTCAGATAGCAAAGTTCGACAATTTTTAAACGGGTCTTCCACAGTGTTATATAGTGTCTTTAAGAGACTGACATAAGGATCTAAAAGTATCACACAACTTTGATTTCATGTGAATAAAGCCAATGTTTTCCAAGTTAGTGACAATTTAGTGTCAACGCCCTTCTGCCGGGAACCTATGATACCAGGGCTCTTTTGCCGGACAACCGACGGTTTATTTATATATATTTTTAATCTTTAGATATTTTTTGAAACTTAAAGGCACTGTATAACAGTGTTTCCAGTTTAAAAAATCTGAGCTGCATGATTCCCCATGCTACCAGTGTCCCTGACATGGTCTAAAAATGAAGCCCTGAAAAAATTGCCATTTAAAACGATCAGTAAGTGCTTTAAAAAAGTACAAATCATTGAGAGACCATTCCAGCTTTCCCCCATAGACTGCTGTGTTGCAGAATTTCCTATCGCCCGATAGGAAATTAATGTGCCAGTTTGAATCTGCACATATTGTACTAGTGACCAGCATAACTGTCCAAACCCTTTTCGTGTTCTAAGGTGTTTATTTGTTCCATTCAAACACTGTCAGTATGTCAGTATAGCAAAGTTCGACAATTTTTTAAAGAACGTGGTCTTTCCACTACGTGTTATATAGTGTCTTTATCATGATCGTCCATTTTTTGACTCACATTATAATCAGGGGCGGTGCCACGGGGTAGAGGGGGCGACTGACCTCTGAAATTTTCAAAAAAAAGAAATCAGGGGTTTTCTCTTGAAATGTAGTGGTTTTTGACATTTTCGCACTGCTGGGAGTTTTCTCCCTCTCAGGATTTTACATCTGGCGCCGCTCCTGTTTTACATTCGTATAGATACCCGTAGCGGGACAGCGCATAGCATTGTTCACATAAATCTTGCCTTGTTTGTGTTCTACCAAGGAGCGTAGAAGCTCATTGGTTTTACACATCGTTAGCGTGTCCTTGGACAGTAGTCTGATCAATCTTAATAATGAAAAATAATGGGTTAACCGTGGGAAAAAATGCAAACGAAATGTTTTTGATTGGAAAATGTTCCGTAAAGACCCTCGAAACAAAAGAAATATAAAAATATATTACCTTGGGGAAAATTAATTTGCAGTTATAAATTAAAATAACTGACTTTCCCTATGGCGATCCCGCCCACAGAGCGGTCCGGCCAAATACAATCAAGCTACTCCTTCGTGCTCCGGTAACTGAAGTTATTACTATATATATTTTATATTCTGATTTGATGATCATTGTTCATTTCTGCTCGTAACCGTAGATGGCGTCATGCAGCATCACTGCGGCGCATGAGTCAATCAAGGTGTTCAGCATGTTGCCCCCAAAAACCTGCAAAAGAGAAACTCCAATGAATTCTCCAATCAGTTCTTAACTATGTCGGATGTAGATAACTGCATATATCTCGGAGATATATTATCGCCCTTATATCATTATTATTGATTTGTCAACATTACAGATGGCAGGGACTAGAAAAGCGAACTTACCCGAAGGTATCCAGCCCCATGTATCGATATGCATGATAATTTTGTAACCACAACACCGGGTTTTCACCCTCGTCTTTTCGATGAAGTACGTGGGTTCGTTTACTTGCTGAGGTGTTTATGTCTCAACACGGGACCTCCGGCTTTACGTCTTATCCGAGGGACGGGGTAATGGGGATAAAGTGCCTTACCCAAGGACACAACCGTCATGGCCCGGCATGGATTCGAACCACTGACCCCCAAGTCGGGAAGCCAAAGTCTTATCCACAAGGCCATAACGCCTCCAGCGTCTGGTATTATGATGAATCGCGAGACTTCGTTTCACCTGTTTTGTGATTTCTTTTCTCAATACCTTGAGAATAAATTGCTAATTGTGCTATAAAAGAAAAGTTATTATTACTATTGGTATTATTGGAAATAGTACATTCATTATTATTGTTATTTTTGTTATTATTGTTATAAATGTTATTATTTTAGAATGAAGATGCTGGTGTATAGGTCAAGAAAGTGATCTCCCTCCTAGCACTAAATGTTCACATTCCTAATTAATTATTTTTATTATGATAGTGAAGTTACTGATTATTATTTATACTCATCTATTATTATATTTTATATTATTATTATTATTATTATTTATTATTATTATTATTATTATTATTATTTATGTTATTATTATTATATATTATTTTATTATTATTTATTATTATATTATTATCATTATTATTATTATATTACTATTACTATTTACTATTATTTATAAGTTATATTATTATATTAATATTATTATATATTATAATTATATAGTATCCTTATATTTATTTCTTCTTCTGTTTTCTTCTTTTCTTCTCTTCTTCTCCTCTTCTTCTCTTCCTTCTTCTTCTTCTTCTTCTTCTCTTCTTTCTTCTTCTTCTTCTTCTTCTTCTTCTTTGTCTTCTTTCTTCTCTTACTTCTTTTTCCTTAAATTCTTTTATACTGTCTTGCTCTTGCCCTATTGTAGTAGAAGAAGTAGTGATTGTAGTGTTGGCAGCTGTGGCAGCACTAGTAGCAGTATATTAGTGGTACTAGTATGAGTTGTAGTTCCAAAAATAGTTAAATTTATTCTTTGGATTATAATTATAATTCGTTTGATATAGAATTTAATATATCTGGATATCCAAGCAGCGTCTTTATTTTCGTGTTTTTGTTTTTGTTTTAGTAGAGGTAGCGATTTTTTTAACAAGCAAGGTGGTTAAAGTGATTATAACTTCGTGACTTTTTATATCACATTCAAAGCAATCCACTTGACGATAATACGTAAAACTTAAATGTATAAATGTTTGTTTCCTTCCATATAAAATGATTTTGTTTTTGACAGCTCTTCTTCTGCCGCCACCTCTCAACCATGTTGCACCTTTCACAGTATATAACTTATTGGACATGGACGCCGTTCAACATATACAGTAAGTATTGTATTATTAAATTGAATGAAACAGCACATGACAACAGTAATGCATACGTTTATCGAGATGTATATGAATGATTTGATTTGATTGATTTGATTGATTTTATTTCATTTCCATCATAAATATAAAACAAATATAAACACAGATACCCCAAAAATATGATAATATGATAACAATAATAATAATATTAATATTAATACTAATAGTAATAATAATGATAATAATAATAATAATAATAATAATAATAATAATAATAATAATAATAATAATAATAATAATAATAATAATAATAATAATAATAATAATAAAATAATAATAAATACAACATAAGATTTTCCCGCGCTATTTTCAATTTTGATTAAATGCTCAAGTCGCTTTATAACATAAAGATGTCTTCTTCAGAACAGAACACTGCCTTTTGTTTCATTTTTCAAGCCAAGGAAAACCTGGTCGCATGTTAATCTATTCTTGCCCAAATTCTCTGTACCTATTTGTACACTAATTTGATGTTCGCTGATAAGCATCGTCACAGTGGAACTCGGGCTGTATAATGTAAAAACCGAATTTAGCAATAAAAGTGTTAAGAAAGTGATGCAAAAGAAGTGTTTGAAAATATATGTTGAGAACTTGAGATCGGGGGGGGGCATTTTCATTACAAGGTATACACCATGCGCGTGTATGGACTTTCAAAATGGACCTTAAAACAGTAATTATCTGTCGACCTCTGTCGATACTCTAAACAAGTATTCAAGTATTCCAGTACCCTAAACAAATATTAAAATCTGAAAAGATATCCTTGTGAAGTCAACCTTCTGTTAAAATGATTTCTTTTTCCCCTGATTTGATACCCTTTTCACTGTTCGGGCGAACACTGCCCTACCGTGAAACAACCCTTTTCACGCGTTTTTGCACACTGTAAATACAGTACCCCCCCCCCCCCCGGGGTTGAGATGTTTGACACTTCGTGTTTAGAAACTGCACACCAATGTCTAGTGACTTGATATACGACATTTAGCCTCTGAACATGTTTACAAAATGATAGCAAGAATGTGTTCAGAAAAGCGTGTTCTCGCTAAACACACTTTTTTTCAGAGATGGAGTCGAGGCCGGTCTCGGGGCCAAATTTTGCCGGTCTTGGCCTTGGCCTCGGATCGAGTCACATGTGAAAAGAACGTTTGGCCTCGACTCCATCCCTGCAGGTTTTACAGTGTATTTGTGTTTTGCGTATTTCAGTTGGTTTCTCGCCTTTGATGTCATTCGTCCTTTAACCCTATATTAACCGGGGGGGGGGTCAATTTGACCCCCCCTCGACAAATTTCGCGACCATGCCGCCGCGCAAATTTTTTTTGATCGCGTCGCTCGCTGACTTTTTACTTTCAAGTCTTGCGCATCTTTTGAGACAGTTTTCGCGAAAATCGGATGTACCGTTACAACGCTGCGCGACTTTTTATACATGCATGTCAACCCCAAAATCGCTCAAAAACGTGATTTCGTATACAAAATCAATGGAAATTGTGTTTTCAGCCAAAACTCATAAATGCATGATTATTTTTGCTTTTACTGGTTGAAATGAATTAATTTTATGCTGTTTATGATTGCAAAAGTGTCCCCAACAAATTTCATCGAAAAAACAATAGAAAACAAAAGGTTGAAAAAACTGGGAAATACATAAGAAATTCATAAAACAATAAAATACATAAGAAATTAATTCTAATTCGGCAAATTTTTTTGTAGATAATTATGAGAAATGTCAGAATGAATATTTTCACCGAAAATTAGTATTCTACTAGCTATTGTAAGTGAATTATAGGCAAAAACATAATTTCATGCACTTATTTGCATAATTAATTACTTAAAAAATAGAAAATATTAATTTTTTGAAAAATTTACTACACAGTCGTGTAGTTTACATCCGGCTCCACGCGCATGCAAATTTTCGCGGCGATCGCGCGATCAGCGGCCGAGATCTGAAAGGGGGGGGGGTCATAGTGACCCCCCCCCCGGAAAAAACCTGGTCTGAAATAGCCCAGTTAAAATAGTGTTAAAGGTAAAGGATAATTATTTTACTTTCATATACAGGAGGAAGGTGTCTTCTCACATACACAATTGGCAAGTCATGCAAATATTCCAGCCAGACGTGGCAGCCAACAATATATCATTCCTGACTACTCTAGACGATCTAATAAAACGAAACCAGACCAGGACTCTGCCGAAGAAGGACAAATGCGTTCTCGTCGGGAACTCGGGCATCCTGTTGGAGAGCGGTTGCGGACGGGTCATTGATAAGGCCGATTTCGTGATTCGAATGAACTTGGCGCCATTCGGAATGGAATACGCCCCGCACGTTGGATCGCGGGTAGATCTCACGACGATAAATCAGGAACAACTTGAAATACTCATGACGTGTACGAACACCAGCAGTGCCAGCGCTACGGGAGAAAAGTTTCCACGGCGACCGATCGAGTGCCAAGATCTGATGCATAGACTTAAATTAGTTAACGGCAAAGTCGTCTGGTTTTTCAAGAGAACTCACTTCTTCGAATCGATGAAACGTATGCTAGCCGTGCTTCGGACACGATACCAGTTTAACATCACGTTTGCCTACAGTCCCGTCATGCCTTTGCATCCAGCTGCGAGGTAGTGTAGAAAAAAAAATCAGGGGAGACTAGGAAGTTCATAGGCCTAGCCCGAAGGAATAATACTAGAGCAATGAAACTGAACATGCATTAATTTCAAATCTTTATAAGTACCTTCATGTTTTTCCCCTAGATTAATCAAAAATTTGGTTTTCAAACAAGACTTTGAAGATTGGAGTTAGAACGATGTTTTTCAGATGATCCTCTGTTGTTTTGAACACTCTTCGTTTGTGTTCTCTAAAATACTCCTCAAAACACAACAACAACAACAACAACAACAACAACAACACAAACCAGCAAACAAACAACGAAGGTTCACCAACTTTCCTGCTGATAAAACCAGTGACGTAATGAGTCAAATCATTTAGGGGTCGGAACCCCCAACCAACCCCCCCCCCCGAAAAAAAAAAAAAAAACTACTGACGCCAGTGGATGAAACGATGTTTACAATCTTTGGAGGACTCCTCCTCCTCATTCCGTCAGCAAAGGTGTTGTTTGACTCCCTTTTTTGTAAATTAGGGGTTGGGTGTTAATTCAAACTAGTATCGTAATTCGGTTTCATATTTCCCGTGACATGGTTTTGATGACTTGGAAAGACCTCCAACAAACAAAAAATGCCAAAGTGTTCCTCTGACGCTTTCTCAAAAGGACACCACCCCGCGAAAGACGAAAAGCGCCCTCCTATCTTCAATAAGACAGCTGGTAAGGAGAACGCCCATATTTCAGAAAGGACGCACTTCAAGTTGTTGTGTTGTTCTTTAATTCTAAAGGCGGTTTATTATTGCAAACATCCTAAACTTTGCTGCCATGCGACTTTTCAGTGAATTGGATATAATATGTGAAGAGAATGCCATCATCTTCATATTAGTAGCCTTATCCTCCTTACCACTGTCTTATGAAGATAGGAGGCGCTTTCGTCTTCGCGGGGTGGTGTCTTCTTTCTGAGACCGCGTGAGAAGAACACATTGGCATTAATTTGTTTGTTGTAAGTCTTTCAAAGCCATCAAAACCGTTTCACGGGAAATATGAAACCGAATCACGATACTAGTGTGGTATTTCGTACCAAATGACAGGCCATTTTTCCAGAGCAAAAGTCTACAGAAAACTTTGAATTTCTAAAGCCTCCTTTGAAACACCAAAAACAGGTAAGACTGGTTGTAACGCTGCAGTTACTAATTGTTTGAGTTGAAATTAATGCATACCAAGATTTATTGCTTTAGCATTATTCCTTCCGGTTCAGCTTAATGAACCTTTCAACCTCTCCTAGTCCTGCAAACTTTGTTTAACCCTTAACGTACTTCGTTCATGCACGTATTACGGAGCTGTAAAAGAATTAGTGAAAACAAGCCCCTCTCCTTTGCTTCAAAGTGCGAAGCCGCGGAAAAGTTATGTGCTTATCCGCAACTGTTAACGAAGTGGTTAGACAAAAGAGCTCAGGTTCAAACTTCTATATCAGAAAGATAATATCTAAGCAACTGTTCGATGTCCCTTATGATAATTATCGAATGTGTAATAAGTTGAACAAGCGAACACACACTTATGTAATTTTGTACCGTTTTCAAATTATAAAAATACGAAAAGCACGTGAAGGCACGCATTATCGAAGTACCTTATATTGAAGATTGTAAGTCATAGATTAATTTTACGAGATATTAAAACATGCGAAAATGATCGGAGTAGCCTTAAATATTGAGTTTTTGTCGGGATCTAAATTTCCGCTGGCACAAAAATAGGGAGATCGGAGCAATAAATTAGAAAAATAAATGTCCGATGCGCTACTCGATTCCAACAATAATTGTCTCTCTGAATAGCAAGAAGACATCGAAATTTGGCCTAAATTTGAATAAAATTAATGCGAAACTTGTTCCTGTCGTCCAAATTTACCCGCGGTGGGAGAGCGGCTCGGCGTATGGAACTTCAAAGCCAAGTGGAATGTTACCTATCCATTGTTAAGCTTTATAACTCACGCATACGTTTGCATTAATTACAAGAGTTTCCACTCCTTTTACAGCTCCCTTCAGTAACGGTGCCATGCCACGTTTATAGGTGCATTCATGGAGGCTATTAATTATTCATCAACTTCTACTTTTTAGCTCACCTGAGCCAGAGGCTCAAGTGAGCTATTGCGATCGCTTTTTGTCCGTCGTCCGTCGTGTGTCGTTTGTCGTGCGTCGTGCTTTAACTTTTACACATTTTCAGCTTCTTCTTCAAAATGCATGATTGGATTTCGCCCAAACTTGGCAGGAATGGTCCTTAGGGGGTGGGGATTCAAGGGTTCTCAAATAGTACAACTGGCCCCCCTAGGGGCCCAGGGGCAGGGCCCTAAAGGGCCAAAAGTAGGTAGTTTTCAAACATCTTTTTCTCTAGATCCAGAAATAGTATAGTTAAGCCACTTTGTGTGTAGATACCTCTATATGTGCTGAATAAATGTTCCTCATGACAATGCCCAGGGTGGCCCCATTTGGCCCCTAAGGGGGGCAAAAGTTTGGGGGTAGGGCCCTATGAATAATTCACATTCACATCAATGGATTTAAATCAACTCGTGGGATGATCCTCAGGCGAGAGGGAGATTAGAGGCGTTCTTGGAATGCGTACACCAGGCCCCCTGGGGGCCCCAGGGGCAGGCACCATAAGGGCCAACTAGGTAACTTTCTAACCCACAAGGTCCATTTGTAACCAAAACTTGGGTGGTAGGTGCGTTACAGAGGACCTGCAATGTTATTTGGGTCAAAGGTCACATATGTAGGTCTAAGGTCAAATGAAGTCAAATGATATAAAGAATATACCTGCAAGTTTCTTCTTTGGTTGGTATTGACCCATTTGTGACTAACTTGAATGTTAGTTGTTACATGTATAGTGACCTCAATGTTAAATTGGGGTCAAGGTCACATAAGTAGGTCAAAGGTCAAATGTTAGGATACTAGGGCGTGCCTTGTTTTTATAAAAAACGGATGTTAGAATTTAATTCAACTTGACAAAATCAGCTATATGGCAAGGGGATGCAAAGTTTTCCAACTGGTTCATTTGGCTATGTTGGTGCCTATAGATACCAGGTTCCAAGGGCCAAAACTATATGTAACTGATGTTTTTTATATGGGCACCATAGAGAGTTTGCGAGACCTCAGGTTAGCGTCGTGCCCCCTGGGGCTCTTGTTTTTATCTTTGCTAATCCTACTCCTTGTGATTTGGGCTTATCTATAATTGTGTAAAGTGTAAAAGAGAGATGTTGCAGTGGCCAAGTTTTGACTAATGCGAGATAATGCAATTATTTACAAGGGGGAGTCAATAATATGACGCATTTCGACTAAGAAAGTGACGACATTGTCAAAAGTGAGCTTTTATTTTTGGGAATCGTGCAGAATTACATCATATTTAGGCCTGAAAAATAGTTATGTTGCCCTCAAGTGCGAAATTTTTAAAATTGGGTCGGTCTGTCGATTTTTATTTATTTATTTTATTTTTTTTAACGACAGCAAAACCCGGAGGTAAACAGTACGCACATGTACGTACTGTACTGTGCAAGTATTATGTAGGGCGAAACTGTGTGAGAGTTGAATTTCCCGATATATTTCATGGGTCTTTAAAATGGACAGAACGCATATAAAAGTGCTGTTTTTAGCCAGTGAGTAGGAATTTTGGTAAATTCTTCGCTAAAATCTGACATTTTCTCCCAAAAATGGTGGGTTTGTATATTTTGGGTCTACATAAAAAACAAACAAAAAAACAAACAAACAAAAAATCGCGACCCTGTTTTTTTCGCATTTTACGGTCGGTCGCTTGAGGGCAACATAACATTTTTTTAGGCCTTACATGCAGTGGCGTAGCCAGCGTTTAGCTTTTTAGTGTGGTGATATCCCAACCACATGTACCAACAAAAGTCCCCATACACTATTAATTGGGGTGCCTACCCCCTGCCTACGAACTCTTTTCCAACTTATATTGCGTTATTTTTTTTCTCTTACGGGTATCTTGATTTTCTAAGTTTCGCCTAACGAAATAAACCTCACCCCCAATCTAACCATAAGGAATAAAAAGAAAAAAAAACCTCCAAAAACAAAATTCGAACCACAGACCTTTAAAATTCAAATTCTAATACATTTGTTTCTTCCTTTCAAATGACAAAATAACAAAATGAAAAGTTAATATAAATCTACAATTTGTGATAACATAATTGCTTTTATACACGTTGACAATGAAATACATTAAGTAATCACATAATTGAAGAAAAGCAGTAGACAAGTTCTCCATTTACTGAGCCAGCTTTCATTCAATTCCTGCTATAAATGGTAATTTTCCATTCTTATTGCATGTAGCGTGTGACATTACTAATACAGTACCCAATAATGTAAGTGCGCACATGCCTGTGGAAAAAAGGTTCGTAGGAAGAATAATTTAGCGCCACGGCTACCCAAGTGGTTACA
>JZLH01S0346375.1:0-11359 GCA_001188425.1 Eucidaris tribuloides
TTTTTTTTTTAGTGGGGTGTATCTAAATCATTGCTTCATTTTTGTCTTGCTTGTCACAGAATTGATATTAGCTCTTCTCTGAGCATGCTGAGGATTCAATACTTGTGCACATCAGTTGAAATCTTCTGCAGCATTGGTCTGCAAGGCATTAAACATTGACTATTAGAACACAATTCTGTGCGCAAATGCATTTTTGGGCGATTGGACAAAAGTGGGCCGTGCTCACTCATGCATGAAATACTTTCAATGCCAACAGTGTCATCAGATAGCTTAGGTCCAAGGTAAAATATTCATATAAAAAAATAATCTCAAAATCATGAACTTTTTTTAATAATTTTTTTTGAAAGTGTCTACATTTTTTTGTATACACTGTATAATACACTACACTGTAACTATTGCACTGGAAGATATGTGCTGATCAGTGAACATAGCAAGCCACCATACAAGCTGATCTACAAACACAGCACATAAAGAGTTAACATACTTGATGCAAGTGAGATGTCTGCAATAAATGCTGTAAACAAAGCTGTTTGCTATTCACAAAGAAAAATACTATATTCAAAATCACAGATGCGATATGTGATAAAAGAGATACATATATTTTTATGTGAAAATATTTTATCGGCTAAGACAAGCAATTCTGTGTTGTAAACACATTCTGTTATACAGCAATTACTGGCAAGGATACCACTTAGATTACTGTTTGAATGCTAATTGGTCTAGTACTGGTCATAAAATATTTGTAAATCATGATTAGTATGCCCTTATTACTTCATAATTAGTACATCTGTTTCATACATAACATGAAAGCTCTGATCAGAACATAAAATCAATTACTGTCAAAAAACCCATATTTAAGTACAACAGTTTTCCTATGTAAAAAAAATACTGCGATAAAAAGACAGTTGATTAATGGCAAAAAAATCTGAAATCTTCTCAAGACATATTCTGATAAGGCATGTTACATGTTAACATATACAGTACACTCTTATTATGAAGCAAACTAATCTAATTACACTATAACATAGAAATCTCTTTGGTCCCAAGTGGCCAAATTTCATTATTTATTATTGTTTTTGCAACCCTGATACGACAAGAAATAAATACAAGAAAGTTATTTTCTGGTCCTCAGCAGGGTTTTTTTTTTTTTAATTAAACAGATCCTACTGTATAAGATGTATTTGTCCGAGTTAAATTTGCACAAAATCTTCTTCTCTCATGAAAAGTACTAATTCATACAACATCACACAATCTGGATATATTGCATATAATGCTGGATGGTTTAAAGTAGACACAAGGAAATATCATGACCTATGTCAACTATCACATGTGTCTGACATTTTCTCACAGTGTATCATACATGTATGCATGGGCGGTGATACGGCGGGAAAAACTGGGGGGGGGGGGGCGGGGGGGGGGGTGGGGCGACATGTCCCCCTCTCATTTTGTTTTTCAGAGGGGGGGGGATTCCCCTTGGATTTTTAGAATTTATATTATATTCTTCTATTTTGTTACCACTTTTGATATATTTTGTTACCTACGAACCTATTCAAAAGATAATATGATTGAAATAGATTATTAAACTTCAGTAAAATGGGGGAAGGGAGATTTTAAAGTCACACATTCCACTGTCAACAAAAATATGTATCCTGGCGCGGCATTTTTTACCCAGCGCAAGGGTATTTCTGTTTCGCCTTCAGTGTTTTCGCCCCACCCCCCCCCCCCCCCACCTCGTCACATGAAATCTCCGCTCCTGCATGTATTTCCTGTGTCCACTAATTATAAGCCGTCCAATAAAATCATTATCTGACACATATATTCTCCCCGTAGCACTGCCTGAGACTCAGGTCTCAGGCAGTTTGGGACTCAAGTTCACACAATAATTTGAAAACACTATGTAACATTATGGAGGTTCAAAAAATTTGTCAAACTTTGATACATGATAGACTTTGAATGGACAAACAAACACCCTAGAACACAAAATATTGGACAGTAATGTTGCCCCTGCACATGCCACTGGCAAGATATGTGTGGATAAACATCACACACATGAATTATCCATCAGGCCAACTGGTAATTGTAACACAGCAGTTACAGTGATAGGCTAACATTGTGGACCTTCAATTTAAAAAATTGTCCAACTTTGATATCTGAGCTACATAGTATTGTTCAAATGGACAAATAAACACCCTAGAATACAAAAGTTTGGAAAGTTATACTGCCAATGGCAAGGTATGCATGAATAAACAATTTCAACTCCGGTGGAGGATATTAAAATAGCCTAGATCTACAACAGTAAGTCTATGGAGGAAATGGGCAGGTGAATGCGGTCAACTTGAGTGCTTGTAGATTTTCACTTTTTTTAAAGCACTGCATGATCATTTTGAAGAACAATTTTTCATGGCTTCATTTTTAGAACTTACTAGTGACACTTGTAGCATAAAGGATTATGTTAATTGAAGACAGCAATGCATCATTCAAGTCAAATTGGACATTTAAATATACTCAATTCTGACAAGCCAGCTTAAAACCCACAGTAGGCCAACATGAATTTATATTTTTTACCACCATTTTAAAGAATAATCTCTGAGCTTTAACACTTAAAGTGCCGAAGTCGCAGATCTGCACCAAATAATACACATAAACTCCATACAGTTTTAAATCCTCTGGCATGTTAAGAGTTAAAATGATATATAAATTGTTAAATTTGGACCATCTTAACCCATTCAAAAAATGATTGAAATAAGTGAGAGTTAGGAGGTGTAGTTTCACAAAAAAGGGAGAAAAGAGGATCGGGTTCACTCAGATGCGTCGTGCAGAAGTGCCTATCTGAAAAAAAATGTGGTCAAGAAAAACTGCTAAATATCTCTCAGACTGGTGTTGTTTCATTTTAACCCTTTAGCACCTGAACCGCCCGAAACCACCCCTCTTATTATTTCCTAGACCGCCCGAAACCGCCCGTCCGTAAAATGTGCTTTAGTGTCCATTGTACACCCGTAGTTCCCTGAAACGCCCAAAACCGCCTGTCTTATTACTCCCTAAACCGCCCGAAACCGCCTGTCCGTAAATTGCCCTCTAGTATACATTGTACGCCTGTCTTTTGTGCACCGTTGAGGGCAATATTGCTTTACCTTCCAGGGAGCCATAAGCCATTATCTACAGAGTCTTCAGTGACTAAAGGGTTAAGCCACCAAATTTTTACAGTAGATAGAGAACAGATTACTCTTTCAGATGAGACAGACTTTACAAATTTCAGTTGGTCAAACCAAATGACACATTTTGGTTTATTACAGAGAATCATAATCTGCGACTTTTTGTGGGTTAGAGCTGGACGGTCACAGTTAATGTTTGACAGGTGTGGAGTATGGACCAGTCCTGCCCCAGAAATCCACTGCCCTGACTCTATACCAGCCCAGGGTGGAAGCTGTTATACCTGTAGGTTAAAAAGAAAATGATATAGTTACAACATACATCTAAAACAGGCCTTCAATTGAAATATTTTTAGGGCCAGGCCACTTCATTATAGGGCACACTCCCATATTACAGCACAAAGGAGGAAACTTAAAAAGGGCACAAAAATTTTCAAAGGCCAATGTCCAAGGCATCCAAGGCCTTGACATTCGATGACCTTCAATTGATCTAAATCCTGCTAGAATCATGAATGTATTGAATCAGATTGCTAGAAAATGCATTTTAACCAGTTGGAGACAATTTAATTTCGCTATAACACTCACTTTCCATAGACCCCAGCCTGAGATATCTCATACTTAGTCTTAAGGGGTTAAAGGTAGTAGCCCACTTTTGCTCAACATTGTGGGGGGGTCTTCACATGAATTGAGATTATTGCAACTTAATATGACAAGTTAAATTGACATAATTATTATTATATTATTAAAATTACAAAATTATCATATTCAAATCAATAGTTTGACTGAATATCCAGCAATTGCCAGATGCCTTATAAAATAAGTTACAACTTCATTTGTTACTTTATTACTCAGAGACGATGAGAGCTGGCACTTTTTGGGAGAAATTGCAAATGAGTTTTACTGCCTTTAAAGGTCCACTGTCAAGTTTTGATTCAACCACAGAATTGTTTTTTTTTTAAACAATCAAAAATTGTCTTGAAATTTGAGGAAATATGTAAAAGTAAATATGATGCAATTAATTTATACATTCAGTTTGAATTGTAGGAAAATGTTGTGTCCCCATTATTTTCACTTGAGTTATAGAGGGCATTTTTCAATTTGATCTTGATTGTGGGGCTTCAATATATTAAAATTTTACAGGTGTAATGACCTAGTGGAATAAATGTACAGATAATATGTGCAATTAAATACATAAATTAAAACACTTTGATTTAGCCTACGGTTATGACATCAGACATGTACAATAACTGTGAGTTTTGAATATATAACAAGAATTCTAGGGATTTTTTTTTTGATGTTTTAAAACACAAAAAGTTGGATGTTTTATGGTGAATATGTGCACACAAAGTATTTCAGAATAACATAACTGCACATCTCAAAATAGGTTTCATCCTATCAAATTTACCGAACTTAGGTGTTGTTAGACTTAAATGTTTGCATGGCGAAATTCACAATTCGATGAGAGGTTTTCGGTACAACCATGTACGTTGGACAACTCCACGTTCCGGTCAGAATGCTCTGGCCGTCGTCAGGAGAATGAGGGAAGAGCGAGAAAACCCTGGTATATATATCAGCAACAAATGCAGTTGTTTTCCAATAATACCGTTAAATAAACAGAACAGAGACAAGAATAAATAGAGCATGCAGTTCCTTGGTATTTTTATTTTCTCAAGTTATTGCCTCAGGATCGCAGAAACTCCTCTCTACAAAAGATATACATTAGTCATGATAATATTTACATTAAAAAAAAGTTAAATCTAATTACCATTCTTCATTTGCAGGGGCGAGTAGGCAAATGCAGTAAAAATGAGATCCACATCATTGATGCGCTGATAAGTTTGTGATGACCCCGAGGCAGAGTACTCCACTTCATAAGTTAGGATGCATTTAGATCCAACATTACCATCATCCCAGATGACTAGAATGTCGGATGTGGTCACCTGATGGAGGCGCAGTCCGGTCACCTGAGAACAAAAACATGGTTAAAGGTAAATAGCATGATTGGGGGTCAGGATTATAGCTAGAAAGAATTCTGTGCCGGCTGTAAGAAGGAGTTATGCAAGCGGAGCGAGCAAAGCGAGCATAGTGCTCCTGGGTTTCCACATAGAAAAAAGCATTTGGAAGCATTTATTTTACAAAATACATCTTCGGCTGAAATGTAATGCTTAAAGCTCAAAATATACCATTTATGTAGAGATTTAAAACATTTACGGTCATTTTAAAGCTTTTCTGTGCCGGTCGGAGGACTAATAAATTCAGCTCAGTGGCGGTCGGCTTCAGTTTGTGCCGGCTACTACCGACCGGCGCCGACCGCCGTAGCTATAACCCTGTTGGGGGTATAGTCCTCAACTTGGGATGAAACTATTCTAAAATCAAGTACTGTTTTCGCCATATATTTTGCATCCATATACTTTCGAAATTTTGCTTCATGATGGGGAATTCGTGACAGTTTATTTTCGCAATTTCATTGTATTTGCATTCACTTTCTACAGAAATATAAGGAAGTGAAAATTTTTGAGTGCGTTAAATCGCAAATTTCGCGAAAATAAAACCACCACGAAATATTCAGCATAGTAATCTATGCAAGGATTCTGCTGTGAAAATCAAGTAGCCAAATGTTGACTCATTCTAACAGAACTAATGTCATTATCCCTTGTGGCAGGAAAATCTGTTGTGTAGCTTTTTAGGGAATTTATTTATATCAGGGCATGAGAGAAATAAAACACTGGTATGTTGATACTTGATTCTCCTTAAGTAAACAAATTAGAGACAAATCCTTCCAGCTGGGAGATCCACTCCAACTGGTGTATAGTTGGTAAATATTTCAACTCGGGATGCATTTGGAGCCGACATTGTCATCATCCCAGATGACTAGAATGTCGGAGGTGGTCACCTGATGGACACGCAAAACAAAAGCATGGTTAACACTTTGGTTGTTGGACAAAAATCCAGGCATGGCAGCTAGAAACGGGATTGATTTCTGATTGTATCCATCACCCTCTCTAAAAATACGAATTTATCAAGAAATTAACATGTTACTGACACAGGTCTTAAAGGTTAATCAACATGATTGGGAACATTTCAAAATGCCTCAAGGACCAAATTAGTTGAAACATATACAAAATATTCACCACCTGGAGTGGATCTCCCAGCTGGGAAGATTTGTCTTTAATTTGTTTACATAAGGAGAATCAAGCATGAACATACCAGTACTTTATTTCTCTCATGCCTCAATAGAAATAAATCCCATAGAAAGCAACACAACAGATTTGCCTGCTACAAGGGATATTGACAGTAGTTCTTTTAGAATGAGTCAACATTTGACCACAAGATTTTCATGGCAGAATCCTTGCATAGTTGATTCTAGAATAGTTTAAACCCAAGTTGAGGACTATCCCCAATTATGCTTTTTATCTTTAATGTGTTTCTTCTGTGAAAAAGTGAAATTAAATATGTTACTTTTGTACATATATGTATTTTGTCGGTTCAATGTTTCTTCATTTCAAGAAAAATGTAATTTGTGGACAATTCAAAGCTGCTCAAATTTGGAATTCAGATGTATGAAAATGATTATCTCCCCCGTGCACTGTCAGTAGTCCATTGGGGTTATATGTGGGCAAGCCATATCTCAATTTGGGGTCAAAATGAGTAATCTTGTAAGTAGGAAATTTTTTTTTTTTAAATCTTGTATTTCAATTAAAAAAAGAAGAAAAAACAGAACCACTGTCATTGGGTAAAATGACAGGCAATCCATTTGTTATTGTACAAAGGGAGCCATAGTTTTTATCAGCTCTCCTGAATGTCTAACATTTGGCGTGTTTCTACAGAACCCAAAATTTCGGGTCTATCGGATTCTTTCCGATAGACCAGCCTGTGGAAACAGACCAGTATCGGATTTTTCAGATTCTGATAGCCACAAAAAATCTGATTATCATACCCATCTTTTGAGGTAGTTCTTTCCGGGTTAGTTCCCCGTTTTAGCGCTGTGGAAACAATCCGGGTTCAATAATCCGATACAGCTGATGTGAGGTCCCGGTATGTCCCTTCGCCAGGGTTGTGATGCTTCATCTGACAGTGCCAAACCATGGAGCCATGGCCAAACTAACGTTCGACTGTTAAAACACGATCCAAAACGCAATTGAATTCATCGACCAGTAAATCGTACCAGCCGCCACAACGGATGTTTAATTGTTTATTTATTTACCCACAATGCACTAAGCCAACTTTCTAGACATCTGGTCACAACTGCATAAAGGCATATAATCGGAATCGGATACTAACCGATTATACGCTTTCTGTGGAAACAACCCGGGTCTGCGTTAGAGCGGTATTGAATTCCGGGTTTACAAAATACCAGGTCTATCGGATTCTCTGTGGAAACACGCCGATTGTTGAGATACAAGGTTTGGACACTTCAACAATAGTATGTATTCACACTTGGTAAACCATTTCTTGGCAGACCCAGTCCTCATAGCTAATGGAATAAACGGAAAAATGGTTTACCTGGCCAGGTCCTGTGGCAGCTTTTGCACATAGCTGTAATAGACTAACTCCTGGTTTCTGCAGGACAAGGTCAAAGGTCATGGTGGGGGGCAAGAAAGAGATTGGCCCAGCCACACGAACTGGCTCCTGGGGTCAGAATAAAAGATAAAGATAAATGAAAAATGATTAAAATGGCAACCAACTCCTCAAAAAGTAGGGTAGTTAGAACTCAAAATGATTAGCATTATGATGAAGATGGCTCAATTCATTAAGGCAGAATGAAACTAGTAAACTTGGTTGTGGTCGTAAATTGTGGACTAATTTCAACTTGGCCACTTTCATTTTAGGCAAAATCCAAGCAACTCTGACACATATCCATAGGAAGCATCATCACACTGCCAATTTGCACATAAAACTTCTGACCATTATCAACATTCTGTGAATTTTTTTCTCCAAATTATGAACATTCCATACTTTTCTAATCTTTTATCTGATATTTCTAAAAATGTCCGCATTGTGGTTTTATTAATTAAATGGCATTTATTTAAATTAGCAGGAAAAATATGTGATTTGTCCTTTAATTTACCTGATTAGCTCTCATCTTCGTAAACTGTTCTTCACTAGGGTAGATTGGTGACCCGTACTCTCTCCAGATGGCTGATGGATTACCATGCATGTTATCAAGTAGGTAAAGGACATACATCAGATCACCAGCCACAACTGTATTTGGACAAAAAACAGAACAATATCAAGTAAAAGGTGCATATGATGACATACGCGGTACCCCGGGATATCAACTAGAAAGCCGCCATTTTGTTGAATTATTTATTTATTTTTTAGCACTGTACCCCAGGTTACAAAATTATGTAAAAGTTATGTAATAAGTGTGAAAATGACAAATTTAGCTTCATTTTTACCCATTTTTCGTAAGTCAATGCCTTTTTGTTGTGCACTTGCGCAGGTTCTGCATCATAACCACTGATTTCAGTGATCATAACTGAAGTAAATACATTTTTGGACACAAGAGGGCGCTGCACAACGCGGTACACCGGGGTACAACGGTACCCCGGGGTAGCGCGTGGTGCATCATATGCCCTTTATATATACAATTTAAAAATCATAATCCTATTATACCATTTCCATAATTTTAATTTTTAATTTTTAATTTTTTTTTTGCTAATGGGAATGAGATGGTTAGAGCATATTTCATTGTAAAAAAAAGATGTTGACTAATTTATGTTTGATGATGGAATGGAATTGGAAAAAAAATAAGGCAAGATTTTATTTCAAACACAAACTAGAGCAATTCGGCTGCGCGCAGCCGATGGGGTATGCCTCCGCACCCCCGTCCAATTCCAAACTTTGAATGTACAGGGCATCGTAACCTTTGACAGTTCAACTCTGAAATCTCATCTATGCCCCAAAATACATACTTTACCCAAATTACATCAATATTCGATAAGCCGTTCTTAAGTTATCGTGGTAAAGATATCAAGTATGGGTCCTTGTGACCTTTGACCTTTGACCCTTAAACCCCAAACTATGATCAGTTCATTGGTACATTATAACACTTACTTCACCCAAGTTACATTAATATCCGATCAGCCGTTCTCATGTTATTGTGGTAAACTTTAAGACACTAAGTGTGGAGCCTTGTGACCTTGGACCTTTGACCTTTTAACCCTGAAATCTGATTGTTTCATTGGTACCTTATAATACATACTTCACCCAAGTAACATCAAAATCGGACCAGCCATTCTTAAGTTATCATGGTAATGAGCCCAAATCAGACATCTATCATTCCTCGTGACCTTTGACCTTTGAACTCCAAATCTATTCAGTTCACTGGTGCCATATAATACATACTTCACCCAAGTTACATTCAAATCCAACATGCCTTTCTTAAGTTATCGTGGTAACGAGCTGAAATCAGACATGTTTTAGGCCCTGTGACCTTTCACCTTTCAACCCCAAAATCTAATCAGTTCATTGTTGCATCATAATACATACTTCACACAATGTTACATCAAATCCAACTGGCCATTCACAAATTATCGTGGTAATGATCCCAAGTCAGACATATTTTAGGCCCGGTGACCTTTGACCTTTGACCTTTCAACTCCAAATTTATCAGTCCATTGTTGCGTCATAATACATACTTCACCCAAGTTACATTAAAATCCAACTTTCCATTCAAAAGTTATAGGGTAACAAGCCCACGTCAGACATATTTTAGCGCCAGGTGACCTTTGACCTTCTCACCCCAAATCTAATCAAGTTCATTGTTGCTTCATAATACATACTTCACCCAAAGTTACATCAAAATCCGACCGCCGTTCACAAGTTATTGACAGTAACGAGCCCAAATCAGACATATTTTTGGAGCGGTGACTTTGACCTTTGACCTCCAAAATCTTATCAGTCATTGTTGCATTCATAACATACTTCACCCAGTAAGTTACATCAAAATCCAAACTTTCCATTCAAAAGTTATCGCGGTAACGAGCCCACGTCAGACATATTTTAGGCCCCGTGACCTTTGACTTTGACCTTTCAACCCCAAAATCTAATCAGTTCATTGTTGCCTTCATAATACATCTTCACCCAAGTTACATCAAAATCCGACGGCCGTTCACAAGTTATCGCGCGCGGTAACGAGCCAAATCAGACATATTTTAGGCGCCGGATGACCTTTGACCTTTAGCTCCAAAATCTAATCAGTTCATTGTTGCCCCATAGTACATACTTGATCCCAGTTACATGAAAATCCGATCAGCGGTTCTTAAGTTATCGCGGTAACGAGATCCGGTAACGGACGCACGGACGGACAACCCAAAAACATGATGCCTCCGGCAACTTCGTTGCGGAGGCATAATGAAAAACTGCATGGGCTTGGAAATCAATTGAGTAAATGAGTAATTGCAGCAAAATTGTTTTCTTGAATTTCATGCTGCTAAAGGAGGTCATTAGCCCTTTACTGTACAAGTGGAAATTTTCTTGTAATTTATTTTTTGGGGTCTGGCAGAGTTTGGTGAAATTTCGCATATTTTTAATTTCATGGACATATTAAGTACAGGGCAAGCAAACACATGTGGCACAACACTGCCTTAGCAGCTAGCCACACGTGCACACACTGTCCATGCATTTTGTGCTAGTGCTGGTACGGAAAGTGGACACTACAGTGCAGTGGCAGATCCATGGGGGAACAGGGGGCACATGCCCCCGGACAAAAAAAAAGGGGTGAGAGAAAGGGAAAAAAAGGAAAGAAGAAAAAAAGGGGAGGGGAAAAGAAGAATTAAAAAGGAAGAGGAAATAATGAGCCACTAGGAGACCACACATCACCATGGTACCTCAAGTCTGCCACCAATCATTAATGTTTCTAGATATTATTTTGGTCAATAAGCCAGTTCGGACATCCAATTTGCACATGTGCAGTGCGTGTGCAGCGCATGTCCAGAAGAAAAGTCATTCGTACGATGCGTGTGTAAGCAGATATTTGAAAAACTGGATAGGTCCATGTGAAAGCTATGTGATAGATCATGCACGAACGAGATGCATATTCAGGAATATGACAGGTGAAGAATTCTTCTCAACCATGTCAACGGAATGTAACAAAAGCACAGCCATGACTTCAGGAATGGTTACTCTCAAATGCCTCACTATAGAAAAGCTATCCAGTCCTTCAAGATAAATGGTATTATGGGGTCAATCGTTCCATGGACTAACTC
>JZLH01S0346388.1:737-14631 GCA_001188425.1 Eucidaris tribuloides
TTTTTCCCCACAGACTGCTGTGTTGCAGAATTTTCATCAGCCAACAATAATTCATTCACCGATTTTCATTTTACAAGTGACAGCATAACTGTCTGAACTTTTGTGTTCTTGAGTGTTTATTTGTCCATTCAATCACTCAGATATGTCAGATAGCAAAGTTTGACATTTTTTAAATGGGCTTTCCACAATGTTATATAATAATGTCTTTACTTGTGTCCATTTCCAATTTCCTCTCTTGTCTAGACAACGCCACCATGCTGTTAAGATGCGGTCCAGCGAAGGGTCTGGTATGATGTCAAGGACTAGAGGGGAGATAAAACGACACAACAAGTCACTACCGGACATTGGTCAGTTGAGGAAGGAGGCTGAAGCCAAGAAGGATTCTGCCTTTGATGTAAGTAAACCCCTTTACTACTGGAACTGAATGTGAGGCGTATTTTTACATGGGAATTACAAAATCTCTGAGGTACTGCTTCTTACCAGATGGAGACTAAGAATGAAATATCTTGTGCTGTGGTGTATGGAGAGTACATCTCTTGTAACCAAAATCATGAACAACCCCCCACCCCCCCAAAAAACGAAAGAAACAACTCTCCCCCCCCCCAAAAAAAACACTTAATGTATTAGAAATCAGCAGACATATCAGTGTCACATGAAATGCTCATTGCAATTAGCTATTTTTAGCAAATACGGGGAAGTAACAAAAAATACAAAAAATCTCTGACCTGCAAGCAGTGTGCTGCAGCCCATGGTATCGAATCAGCTGGTATTGGTAGGCCACTGTCTTATGGTTTATGTCTTGGGTTATTAATGAAAGATCTTGGTTGATGGGTTAGTGAGCGGCTTGTGAGATTGGTTTGAATTGCTTGCATGTTACATCTGACTCATATCCCAGCTGAAATTGTGTGGTGTGAAAGTCTCTCTGCAATGTGACCTGTTGCATGAGTTTAAAAGAAATGATGTTTAAATAGTTGTAGTTGTTTTGAAAATAAAGTGCTTCCTGCTTCAACAAACTTTGTAGAGTATAAGATCAGGAAAAGGCAGCAGTTTTGATTCTGGACCAGCAGATTTTCGACTATATCTTTACATTATAGCGCTCCAAGGGGTTAAGAAGTTAAGGTTACATGAGTTAACCTCATCTGAAAGAGCCAGAGGTCTGCTTTCAGCATGAGGTATAACTTGTGTTAACCTTAACACACTTATTAACCATTTGGACGCATATAGTAAAATATAGTTCGAAATCTTCTGTGGTCAACCCCCCCCCCCCCAAACACCCCGAATTTGTCATAATTAATTTTAAAAAAACTAAAGGACATCAGATTCTATTATTGCCTGGGTTATGACTTTGGGGCATAAGCTTTCAATAAAAAAAAAAATCCCCAAAATAAAACTTGGGCTTTAAACAAACTGAAACATTTGTTAATCGAGGCCAGTCTCTGAGGCCAATGTGTGGTCTCAGCCGAAGCCTCAATCCAAGTTCACCGGTAGAAACTCAAGGAAGGTAGTCTTAGGGGGTAGCCTGCTTGAAACTTGTGGGCCTCACACATGTTCTAGACTTATAAAACAAAACATTTGTGAGATTCTGATTTTACAAGAACTATGGTTAGCTTTCAGTGTAAGAAACAGATAGAATACTATAACAAGCGGAAAGAACATAAAACGGAAACAAATTTCTTTTCTAGCAGTAATAGTAATAAAATGACAATAATTCAATACTTCTTGCATTTTCCTTCCTCCTCGGGAGTAAATTGACCAGCAACCAGCTGTTGACAACCCCGGTAGTTCACACAGTAGTGATCGGATGCCAAACACTGCCCTCTCTGGATTACATTCCCTCACGTTTGCGGAGGCGTGTAGTAGTTCATCATCTAATCGTCATCAAACTCATCGGTCATTTCAAAATCATCCACATCATCATTCATCATCCTCATCAAGACCTATGGCCGTGAGCAATGAGAAGATGACGTTACATTAGTCAGCATTTACTAAATAGCATTTTTTCTATGGGCAGTCTAGACATGAACTTCTGTACCATATGACCTAGTTTGATTGGCATGTCTCTGCACAGTCACTATTTTGGACGTTGGACAGTACACTAAGTTGAACTATGTAGCAGTGGAATTTCGAAATTTCATTCAAAGTTTACAAAGTACCGCTGCAAGACATTTTGCCCGTTTGCTTGTTTATTGTTTGTTTGTTTTTTGTTTATTTGTATTTTTGCCAGCAATGTTATGGTAGTAAACCAGAATACTAACAGAGTAAATGTTGGGAATAGAACTATGCTTCACGGGAAACAGCTACACAATAATATTTTGATTTACTCGTATTCCACTTAGACTTGGATTTCCCTGTATCACACATTATTTTAAGGTATTATTAACCCTTTGCATGGGAGAATGTTGCGTTTGCACATTCGTACAATTAAATTCAACAATCGTAATAAATTAGTTTTTCTGCTGCTTACTTTTGTACCAGAAAAGCTGACAAATGGCCATAATGTTATCAGCAACATCTCTAGAATTATAAATAGTATCAATGTGTATAAGGAAAACAAGATTTTTAAAAAATATCAAAAGTAACAATCATTACTTACCCCTCAGATAATTCAGCATGATGAATGAGTTAAATAAGACTTACTGGTGCACACAGTGTTGAAATAAGGAAGCCAAAACTGACAATATACAAGCCCCTTATACTTGCAACAATTATTGAATAGACTACATGATAACTAAACAGTCATACATGTAGGTCTCTATCATATATTCAACATCACCATTATTTTTTCAAACATAATCACAAACTTAATAACTTTTAATATTGATTAGTATAGTAGCCATCAGTATTTGTTCATGACCATTTTATGTTTGCATGCTTGTATCATAGTAAAAGTTTACAATACATCACTATTAAGGCTGAGACACACAAAAAAATTATTTTTACATGAAGTTCACTGACTACATTGCACATTAATATAACATGGTTAAGCTTCCTATTCCAACTGCCAGTGTTATTTTGGTTTCTGTATTTTGAACGACACGGTGCCCTTTGAAACGCTCACTTAATCACCCGATAACAGTGGGGCATGATGGGAAGCTTCAAGTGCAGGTAAGGCTGGATAAATGTGGGAATGAAAGGAACATGAATGGGGATATATCACAGAATATGTCCCAGTGATCTGCTACAGGTTGGCCCTGCTACACTGTTACATTTTGAGTAAGTGTTTGAGTCGTTTTAAATGCAGTATAACTGTTTGTTTGCTTATTGCATACATTGTTTGAATCCATGTTAACTAAAAAAACCATTATTAGATATTGGATACTCACTCACCACCATGGAAAAAAAATGAGTGACTCTTCCAACTTTGTCATTTTTGCAAAACCCTTGATCTCAAAGATAACAACATGAAGGTTGGTTCTATGAGGCCTCCTAATGAAATTGGTCTTCATGGCTGAACAGCTGAGAATAAAAGCATACAGTAACTCCATATAAAAGAAATGTATCGGTCCTTTATAATTCTTCATGACCGTCGATGTTTCATTTTGCAGCTTTCAATTTACACCTTATCCCAATATTTCAAAACATGTTCTCTTTTCCTGTATGGCACAATTCATGAAGAAGCGTGTGCTATTTTAAGAAAATTAAATAATCTTCTGATCCACAAAATATGCATTGCATTACCTACTAAGTGAAAGAAAAATAATCCATTCAAAATCAGATTTCAGATTTCTTACTTTTTGAAGAGTTAATATATACTATGAACAATTCTTTCCCCTATTCTTGAAACATTAGTGAGCTCCATCAATAAGATGAGGAGGCATCAAGTGAAGTACTCTCATTCTCATTCGGCTATCCTCTCTCCTTCCTTACCTTTACATTCCATACCAGCTGACAAACACCGGATCACTCCATAACCAGCGACGAAGTAGATCGCCTTCGCCCCATCCCACGGTACTAAATCGGTTCCCCCATGCACCACGTATAGATGGGTTCACCCATCCCACAGTGTAAATTAGCGTTCCTCCATACCACCAGTAATAGATGGGTCTGTCCCTGCCACGGCTATAAATGGTTCCTCCCATCCCAGAGGAGGAGTATGGTGGGGTCTTCATACCAGAGGAGTTAGGTCGGGTTCTTCGTCCATCATACCCCCGTTGACTGCTGGCCGACGACCTTGTCTCCATGCGCTTGCCGTTGGTCCTGCTTACGCTCATATCGTGCATGATATCCTCCACTGAATACAACGAACAGGAAACCCTCGTCCCGACGAGTAGCGGGTCTTCCATATCGCCCCCCCCCCTCCATCTGCCAGATTGTTTCGCATAGCCACTGGTGATGGCATTACCGCTGTGACATACATTGTCCATGTCTTATGGCGTCACTGACCGGATGTTGTTATGATCGGGAAGTCCACTATTGGATCGGAACTGTTCAGCACGGAGAGAGAATAATTCTTTCTGCAATCGACACGCGGATCTCGGGTGCTCAGAATAGTTCTGCAGAATGTGTTGCATTCATCCCCACCCTTGCCGGTCACTAGAGTTGATACGGAATCGGGCTGGTTTGCGTCGCTTCGCAACTTTCTGGGACATGCGCTGCCATGAGGTGGTTTGTATCTGAGAACGTCCCTGGCGTAATGGCGGGTTTCTTGCTACGCCTTGCCCGTCCTTGTCTCAGATCACCTCGCTCCGTGGTAGTCGCGCGCTTCTCAGATCTCTGATAATCTGAACAGGGCTCTGATATAGAATTTATTTGGAATGATTTGGAAATAGCACTGAATCGATAGCAAATAAACACATTTTCCAGTAAGTCTTTAATGCGGTAAAAAAAAAACCAAGTATCCCAACACACACTTATGATATCAGATGGACAGTATGCATGGATAATTACACAACTATCATCTGACTACAATTTAAAGGTCTGAAATGAAATTATGTCAGAATATCATCCTCAACAACATTTTTAATGGTCATTTCTTGTGTAAATTTGAGCATATTTCCATTTTTATCCCTTATACCATTATCACCATTACCTTTTATTTGAAATTAGTATGGAAACCTATCCATTTTACCTTTAAAATTTATACAGTCTCTAACTCCCTCTATAGAGACTGTCATGACTAACTTGAAAAATATATTATCTTGCTAATGACATGTACTGCACACTTACCATAGTACACGTAGTGGTTGTAATAAATATTGAATTATATATTATGACAAGACTATTTACTACTATTGTGTTAAATTTTTGGACATCAATATCAGTAAAATCATTGGCCTGCTTCAAATGCCATTCTGCATTATTCTAATTGCTACAGCTCTACTAATAGTATGATCGGAAAGTTATTAAACTTATGTTACTCCGTATGCAGTGATATTCATACGCTACCTTTAGCCACAAATCTTGAGCGGCTTTCTGGTAAAACCCTGATGTCCTAATAAATGCTGCAAGAGATAAAGAGAAGGAGTAAATGTGGTTATTCATTGGTCCGTCATAAAAAAGAAATATGGGGAATCAGATTTATGTATCCCAATCAAAAGTTGCAACTGGTCTTCAGAATGAAGATGTTTAAATCAATTTCTAAATCAAAGTTAAACTTTCTAGAAGCCAAAATCCGGGAGGTGGCGGGGGAGGGGCTCCTAGTATAATTAATGATTAGCTAGTGCCAATTTTGAGACCCCCTTTTTAGCTCCCTAAATTTCACCTCCAGTGCATCACTATTTCAGAAGCCGACAGAATCTTTCATTTTTTTCATTCCAAGCAGACCCTCAAATTTGTATTCCATGTCAAAGCACCCCCAAACAGTGCTCCAGAGCATTGCTACATGATTCAAGTTTTACATCCAATAAACTCACATTTTCTTCAGATTTATTATTTCTGACTGGTAGAGGTGGCCTGCAATCATCTGATGTCTTCCTGCATGATAACTTCTGGGACCAGTGGGGATCCGGGTTGATGCCAGTGACTTCTTCCAGTCTCGGTGACCGTTTGGTGCGTGAATCTCGGGATTGGAATGTACGATCAAAGGACCTGAATAGAATGTGAATACAGATGAAATACAGGATTTAATGTGTTTGAAAACGTTTTCTTACTTGTAACATTTTATTGTGGAAAACTTCTGTTCAGTAGTGCTTTTTGTAATAATGCTAACTGCCACTTGTTAATATAATTGCTACAGTACTTGCACGTATAGACTATTTACGTCTACAACTACAATTACTAAATGCATTGTTCATTGAATTTCACCTTTTAAGCACTACGTGATGTTTTGAAGTACAATTTTTACACTGCTTCATGTATGGACTCTTACGAAGACACACATAGTTGAAGGATTATGTAGACTCAGAAATTTGTTTAAACTTCATATATTGTTAAATGCCTTTATTGCACACATGTGTATACATGTTATCATGCAACAGTTTTCCAGTGATATAAATATATATGACTGAACTCTTGGAATTCAAGTTGTCATTATGCCTGAATGCCTGTAAAATACCTTTGATCTTACTTACCCATAAAACCCCTGCATCATCAGCCATCATGGACGTCCGAGATGTCTGGCAGGTCTGAATGATTCTGTTGTTGCGTTGAGATGACTCAAAACGACAAAATTGATTGCATTAATATGATTCAACTAGAGGATATAATATACACTTCACAAGCTGTTCTTTTTAATAATGCCCCTATGATTCATTAAGGTAAATGACATTGATTCGGGGGTGTCCTCAACTAGCGAAAATTATCTAGAATCAAAGTGAACTATGCAAGGATTCTACTGTGGAAAAATTTCTGGCCAGTTCAAAAATATGACTCGTTCTAAATTCAATTCCATCGTATGCCTTGTAACAGACAAATCTGTTCGCTTAGAAGTATATGCTAATGTATCTTTATCACGCGCTCTGAGGAAAAACACATTGCTAGTTGCTTCATGCTTGATTTGGCTCGGTAAACGATTTAAGATATCATGTAACTACATGTACTTCCAGCAACTTGCATTATTTGATTATTTATTTATCACGTTTTTAGTTTTACATATTAATTATTTTACTTATTTTTTATCATCTAGTTATATATTAATCATTTATCTATTTATTTATCTATTATTATTTATTTATTTATTTATTTATTTATTTATTTATTTATTTATTTATTTATTTATTTACTTATTTATTTATTTATTTATTTATTTATTATTTATTTATTTATTTATTTATACATTTTCTAAATCATTTTTTTCATTCTCATTTACATGATTATTTTTTTCATTTTTAAAAACAAAGTCGTAGAATAGGCGGTAGCAGATTGAGTTTTGATTAGAACTCAATTACATAGTCATTTGTCTATTCACACTACATCTAATTGTTAAACTAAAATAAAAATATACACGTAATATGAAATATAACTATTTCTATTTGCTGTTTGTACATTTTAGAGCAAGTTGAAGAGAAGTTTTGTGGCCTGCAGATTTTATCAGGAAACTACATGTAGAAGTACATGTACATTGTCATTGTGGTGCTATTCCTTAACCCATATAATGGCAAACCACAATTTTAAGGTTTATGCATTAGGTTATTAGATTTGGGTTTCGAAGTGAACTCGGCTTAATGAAGAGATTATGACGGATTACATGTAGAGTGGATAAAACGGGCAATAAAACTGTACTGTTCTACGAAATAAACACCTGACTTCTGCCTTCAGTACATAATGTCCGCCACATTACTATATTAATGTATATGATGTATGAAGTATACGCCATAACATACAATGTACACACAGTTTACCATGCCACACGGCTAAATCTTGAAACAAACACTCACTAAAAACAGGAAAGAAAGGGGAAGGTGAACAGATAAGTCAGCTGAAATAAATAGATGCTACAGGAAAGATGTAAAAAAACAAAATATAGAAACATAATACTTACTGCGTATTGCTAACCCATATTGATATGAAATCTTTCACAAAAATTTTATCAATCACAGATGCCAAGAATCAACTAGGCTGCGAAATCTCTTTCTTCTCATGCCGGTTGTAACATACATGCCTATCGTATCACCTGATCTAGATACCTTGTCCAACCTTCAGAGTATGTGTCAACTATGAAAACTGTGGAGTCACTATTCCAACAATGGTTTTCCAATGATATATGTGGTTTATCTCCCACACAAGACAGTGTCACTGCAAGGTAGCTTAACCTGTCACAATATCCTACAAGGAAAAATTCGTACCAATGAGTCATCTTGTTCCTTTTGTGCCGTAATGAGAATAATTTAACGAAAAGCGCAAGATACACATGAGTAGTAGTTAATTTGCCACTCGGTCATTGGCGAGCCCGTTCTCCAAAAAGTGTCACCTTTCTCTGTATCATTATTTGCGTTTATAGTTTTGAGTTCAAGTCCTAAAACATGGACTACAACTTCCTAGCTGATGTTTGGACACTGTTCAGGCATACCGCGAATGGAAATGCCTCTTTGGTGATAAGAAAAATATTGACATCAGATCCCTTTCGACAACTAATTATTCTCATGAAGTACACCACATATGCTACACCATGAACATTGCGAAAACTGTTCCAAAATGTAGATCCTGTAATTCACTTTCATTTTAGATGAACAAGTAAACGTCGTGTCCCGCATACCAATGATTTGTTTAGCAACACCAGGATGTCAAAATGTTAAATTTGACTAAAGAGCGGTCTGCCTTGCTCGACACGCTATCACTTTTTTTGCTTTTATTTCAATCAAAAAAGTTCATTCTGTATATTCAAAAAAAATCATCATATGAGTGTATTATCTCTAAATAGATGAACATCATTGATATATTCTAAATACTACGTGTATTGATTACAGGTAAAAAAAAAAATGAGTATATGTATACACATGCAGTAGTTGTATGATATGATTGTACATTTCAATCTCCAGTTTCTATTTAATTTGTAATAAATGTACACATACAATTTTAACAAAATAAATAAGTTTAACAGATTGAAATACATAACAAGACATCAGACATTTGTATGTAATACAGAGTAGAGTGTGAATAATACATATCACATGACCTTGTAATCCAAAATGTTTTTTCTTCACGATACTACAATTTACATTGATTTTAATAATTATCGGGTACACCTTACTTATTTTATCACATATTGATTTATTGATTTATTGATTTATTGATTTATGTGATTATTGATGTATTGCATTTATTGATTTATTGATTATTGATTTTTGATTTATTGATAAATGATTTATTGATTTACTTATTTATTTATTATTCATTTATTCTGCTATTTATATTCCTTCTTTATTATCTAATTCATATATTTTCATATTATTTATTTAGTTTATTACTTACTTATTATTCATCCAATTATTTATGTTGTATTTAATTTATTCATTTGTTTTTATTCATTATTAATATACATTCAAGTTCAGTGTTTTCCCTTGTTAGTCATTGCAGGATCATTATTCAGTCCACTTGAACAGGAGAGCCTGACAGACAGGATATTCCCTCACTAATACCCGATCGTATCCATCAACTCCGGCAAGCTCGTCCCAGGTTAATTTTACCACAACACTCGTGCTCACAAAACAAGCATGACTCAGATTCCAATCAAATATCGACGGTCATGTCATTCCATCAGACACGCAACATTAAATTCCTAAAAAACTTCTGCTTCTTGCTCAAGCGAACCATAATCCTCACGCCACTTGTTAACTATTCCCGACATGACCGACATTGCAGTGTGTACACGTAGGTGTACACGCACTGCGGAAGGCATCTTCCAAAAAAACTTTGCTCCTTGCCCTCCATCGACCCATAATCTCACTCCACTGCTCAGCCATCCTGACATCGGCCGAGCATTGCCTGTGGTTCACGTAGGTGCACACGACGCCGGAGGCGATTTCTTCTGACATGATCACAAATAAGTGCGGCGTGCGCGATCCATCCCCGACGCCATTGGAAACTTGGTGTATTTTATAGATGGTTTTAGTGAACTTGCAAGCTATTCTGAACTTAATATTTCCTAAGTATTACAAGATTTTTATACAGGGAAAGCAACGTTTTGTAGAAACACTAACTATGCAATTTAAATAGTAAAAACTATTTTGCAATGATTTTTTGTAATTGTTCCTGATTTTCATATTTTTCCCCACCCACCCCCTTCTTCCATCAAAAAAGCTCCAGGATCTTGATGGCCTTCATTCTGGTAACTTAGCGTCAAATAAAATCTTGAATAAATTTGGACCACTACAAGAACCAATGAACAGGTTCAATAATTAGAGGAAGCAAAATTTAGTTGACCTACATGTCATATCAATGACAAAAATGACAGTTGGTCATGTGTACATGCAAAGCCTACCTGATTTTTGTGAAATGCTTTAACATTATCTTGTAACTTAAACTGTGTAATCATTCAATGTTGAAATTACTCAACTCTAATCTCCCCAAAATCTCATTGAGAGGGCATGGCGTTCATCCTCACCTCTCTCTCTCTCTCATAATTTCTAAAATTTGTCTTACTTATAATTTTTTCTTTTTTGGGGGGGGGTGGGATGGGAACAGCAAATTACGTTGAAAATTTATTAACTCTTAACAAAGCCGAGTGAACTTACAGCTTATGCCGCATTGTCTAATGTACATTGTATGCATGCGTATTTTTATCTTGGCATTGTACGAGTAATCATTATAACACAACCTTGGTTAGAGTATGAGAGCTGCATCAGATCACTCCTAGTAGGCGCATCTGAGGATGATGAATCCATCGGATGACCGTCTCCTAGCCTTTCTCAGTGGTACTTTGTTCCTCGAGTCACCCGTCACATTGCCCTCCACCTCCTTCCAATCGTTCATACAAATCAGATAGTCACCCGCGTCCGCTCGACCCGACCCCTTCGCGTGACAGGTGTTGCTGCCGGCGGTCTCCAGATCGTAGGAGCCACTCCGGTTTGCCGTGGATGATCGAGCGTTTCCCGGGGTCTGGGAGAAGTCTGGCCCAAGGATTCCTCCTCCGGGCAAACTTGCTCGATAATCCGACCTTCTGTCCACCCTCGTCAATGCAGCGATCGGATGCTTTTAGGCATTTTCTTCTGTGACGTGGAGCATGAGTGCACATCATTGTCATCCTCTTCATCCTCACCTCCTCTCTCTTTCTTTTATATATCAAGACTTAACTGCCACATCAACATCATCACGAGATCTATAATGTCCTTTCTTCAAAGACAGTCCCTCCTCATGACCTCGGTTGTGGATAACCTTCTCCTCCTTCATCTCCATCAACATCATACACCACCCTTCCATCCCCATCACCGACGGCTATCCACACTTGGCTTCTTCAAGAACAGCGGGACGTGTATTCAAAGGCGCCTCGCTGTTGACGTTTCGACTTCCCGCCGAAGATGCCTTGACGTCATCCTGGATTTGTCTTTGCACGAGCTGCAATACGTATTTCCACGCAACGGAACATCACTTGATGCTTCAGGTCCTTCCCTTCTCTCCAGGGGTACTTGTCGTAAGTCTTTAGCTTCACTAAGATTATCATCCACCTGCTCATAAGTCTTCTCCTTCATCTGATGAGGACAACACCGTCGGTACTTCTTCGTACTCGTATTCCGATCTGACCCCTCATCCTCATTTCGACAGATTCACATACAACGGTTGAGATACGGTCACCTCTGGGTCCTTGATGAAACAGAAATGGAGAACAAGAAGTTAGATCCACAATCACCAGTATCATTCAGTCTATGTAGCAAATGAAAATGCTACCAATTACCACGATACCCCCTGGATAGTTGCCCACAACTCAAAAGAAAATGCTAAATTCATTAATTAATGTACCAGAAAGATTGAGATGTGAATCTCTTCAAATCATCAAAAGTTTTCATGACCTTCAACCATGTTGCAAAATTTTTATATTTATTTTTACACAACAGTATTTTCTGTCTGTGTTATGTGTTCATAAGATGTGCCAACTTTATAAGGGTATCATGAGTACAGGCGTCACAAATATGCTAGTACACATGTGCTTCGCTTGTTAACATAATTCAGTATCTAACTAACCTTTCAAACAGGGCATTTACAAGCAGGTAAAAAGCGAAATATAACAGATTCATTATGTCTGAAGAGAGGCGGGTACTGATGACAGTCACATTTCCTTCCATTTCCAACTACACTACACTTGCAAATTATGGTAAATAGAGGAGTTATTCCTAGAAAGGTTTTAGTCAAATTGCCCCACTTAAAGGCAGTGATCTCTTTGCATGCCTAAAAAATTTAACATTGTGTCATGTGTAAAATCACAAGCGCATTTAGAAAATGCCATTGGGAACCTTTAGCCCAAAGTATAGGAGCTACGACACTAAGTTTTAGTTGGAATTATAGTGACTGTTTAGACTCAGATTTAATTTTTTTCTCACTGAGAAAAAAATCCTTTACCATAGAACGTATACATCTAAAGGCTATTGCTTTTTTTTTTGCATTTTTTTTCAATTCTAGGCAGCACTGACCCCCAGATTTCACAGACATACCGCTTCAATCAATAGCTAATGGCATTTGGCGTTATCTTTTTCCTGGTCTGTGGGCGCATGTTCGATTTCCCCGCCAGGCTGAAATGAGCATCCACTGTCCTTTAATTCGCTGATTTTGCCAGTAGTGTCAACCATCCATGCACTTTGTGATTTATAAATCTCATTCTCACTAAACAAAATATTGTTGCACTCAAATATATGTTTTACCGAGTTTCAACAATAAATAATAACACAGAATGCTCCATGGAAAACATGGACACAATATTTTTTAAAATTTTCTGTGTAAAGAATAAATTTTTTCCAAGAAAACTGCTGCGATGCTAATAGATTTTTCAATTTGTCTCTCTGCTGCTATTTTAGATCGCCAACTGCAGATCAATAATTTTAACAAACATGTCAGAAAAAATGAACCAGGTTTCGAAGCCCAGTCGTCTACAGCTATCCGGCGACCTGCGGACAATACCACCGAGCTAACGTGGTTACCGGCCATTGGCACGACAAACAACTACACATACAAGGATACACAGTTCTGACATTGTTATAGTTAAATGGTCCAAGTGCGGATATTTTTATTGTGATTATTATAGATCTGCAGTTGCGGATCTAAAAATACAGAGAGAGACAAATGAAATCTTTACATCGAATTTTCACCTCTCTGAATAATCCCTTTCATTTAATTATCACAATTAAAAATGTCCGCCTTGGGACTATTTAATAAGCACTATATAACAGTGGAAGACAGCGTTAAAAATTGTCAAACTTGTGCTATGCTGACATATGCTGACAGTTGTTGAATGGACAAATAAACATCTTAGAACACAAAAGTTGGGGCAGTTATGCTGTCACTTAGTACAATACGTGGCAGATACGAATTCGGCACATTAATTTCCTATCGGGCGATAGGAAATTCTGACACAGCAGTCTATGGGGAAAAAGCGAGATGCGAATGGTCTCTCAATGATTTTCACTTTTTTAAAGCACGTTACTATCGTTTTAAAACTGCAATTTTTACAGGGCTCGATTTTTAGACCATGTCAGCAGACACTGGTTAGCACTGGGGAATCATCGCCAGCTTCAAGATTTTTTAAACTGAAAACACTGTTATCAGTGCTTAACATAAACAATGTCAGAACGTTGAAATCCTTGCGTAATTTGTCGTTTGTTTGTCGTGCCAATGCGAGTAACCAGCTTAGCTCGTGTATTGTCGCAGCCCGCGGATAGCTGTAGACGACAGGTTCGAAACCTGGTTAAATTTTTTCTGACATGTTTGTTAATTATAAGATCTGCAGTGCAATCTAAAATACAGAGTAGAGACAAAATGAAAATCTATTACATCAAATTTTCACCTCTCTGAATAATCGCCTTGATTTAAT